>CABEEJ010004843.1:0-58019 GCA_901482245.1 Timema douglasi
CTTTTTAAGTTTATAAAAGCGTAGATGGTATGTTTCTCTAATACTATTGATATTATAATTCTCATTTTATCAAATGTTTTTGCTTTCTTAACTTGCTTTATTATATAACCTACCACATTTGTAATTTTAACTTTAAAGGGCTTCGAAGTCTTAGCTACAATATTCCCAAATTGTTATAATTTTTTGTAGTTAATAATATTTCGACATCACTCAATATATCATGTCATAATGAATCATGAAGTCAGCGGTTAGAAATAATCTCAGCTCGCACTTAAATGCATTTTGTGCTCTGCTGCTTAAGACAAACTTTGAACCAAACATCAATATGTTGGTTAATAAAACACAACATGTTTCAAACTATTATGGAAAAGATTGTGTAAGTTTTTGTTTTTAATTATTTACATACCAATTTATTCTTTTTTTCTCTGAAAGCGTTACTTTTTTTTATTTATTTTAGGTTATTGAAATAATTTTTTTCTAAAACACTCTCTTTAAACATCTTACAAATTATCCTTATTTAAAATGTTGGCCTCGCATTATAAAAATTTACAATTTGATTTGTGTTAGTTGATTAATTACATTTCCAAATATTCATTAAGTTTTGATTTTAAAATTTTCAAAAAACAAACAAAAATAAAACCTAATTAAGAGGTGGCACACTAGAGTATTTCAAAATTCAGTTATTTCTTAACTGGCACACTGGCTGGAAAAGTTTCGCCATCCCTGGCATAGGGTGTATTATGTAACATTTAAATGGCAGCTACTTTCTCCGGTTCCTACTAGTGATTTGAGAGCGGCTGTCACTTTTTACTTTGGTGCCTTTATCAAAGCAACCATGTAGCTACCACAAATTACGATGAGATTGAGCTTGGCACGGCTATCTAAACTCTAGACCAGGGGTCGGCAACCTACGGCACGCGTGCCAAGAGTAGCCCGCGGAATGACTTTCAATGGCACGCTGAGCTATTTGAATATAAATAATATAAACCCTTTATTTTTAATTAAAACCATTGATGTGAGTAATAATTTAAATAATTACGAGTTTTATGTTTCAATTATTCAATTGTTTTGATTCAAACTTTAAAATAATGTATTTAGAATTTATATTTTACAAAACACATTTATAACTGTTGTATTTATACTTATTGCTTTGATTTATATTAAAATATTAAATACTCAAGAAACAAAAGTTATTGAATGTATTAGATTTAGAAACATGTTGTTACATTTACATTTTACAAGATCCACATAAAATTTGTTTTAATAGTTGTACTAGTTAACTGGTATAGCAATATAAACGATCTGCGTGGGTTTGGGTTGGTTGTCACGCTGAGCAACTTTGCAATCAATATTACCTCGGCACAACACAACTAAAAGTTTGCCGACCCCTGGTCTAGACGCTATGATTAAAAGGTAAAATGTCTTGTCTTATTTTAAGTTGTAATTTGTGTAACTCTAATAAAACCTTCTGTTCATAAAGTGTACTTTAAATCGCTTAGTAATATTTAAAAAAAATATCTTTTTGTGATTCTTAAACACGATACAGTTCTGATAAACCCTTTAAAATGGCATCTCCACGTGACCTTGGTGAGAACTGTTTTCCATTCACTCGAAGTAGTTCTCAGTGTCTTCAAACACACTCGTAGACAACATTAAATACTGTCATAAAAAAGTCGACAGCGGCATTAAAAAAACTTTCTCTCGCAATCTGAACACAAAGTATCTCCAAAGATATATATCGTGCAATGTTCTATTCCCTTGCCCCCCACCCCGCCCCCACATTCCTCTATTCTTCATAATATACTGCCTCTGAATGACTGCATAATATCCGAATACTTTTTTTTGTTGTCGTTATAGGGCAAAATACTTAAACTTTTCATTGTAAGAGAAAGAGAGAATATATTTGAAAACATATAAAAAACACGAAAAATTGGTATGGCATAAGGGAAGCAGAAAGATAAAGGAAAGGAAAAGAAATAGTAAGAAATCTTAAGAAGGCGCCATGCGTGAAAGAGGCGGACTATTTGGTAAATGTGGCAGAAAATATATTCAGTAAGGGGTCGAAGCAGTTGGCCATGATGGTATCTGTATGAGTTTTCTTTCTTAATCTGAATGTGTGTTCTTGATATGACATCTAAGGAGTGGTCATACAGGAACTAAGATCAAGGGTCAAGTCACATTTTTTGGGAAGGCTAGTCTGGTGTGTTAAAAAAAGAACAAGATGTGAGAGACTAGGAGTATTTATTTTCAAGACGCTGAATCTTATAAAACGTTGATATTTTTTGGTTGAAAACCTTCATCGAATTACAGTCAAATTCAGATAGGAAGATCTTTTTTTAACTGTTACAAAACTTACTAAAACAATGATAATATTATATCTATATTCATTTTCAATGTAATCTTCAACCATAAGTTTTGATAGATACAGTCAGGTCATACGATATGCACTTGCAACTTTTGATAGATATTATCAATAACTATAATATTACACTAATGATTTGGTAAAATTGTGTCAATTTAGGCAGCAATAAACTATGTTTTTTATAAATGGCTTTTCATATTAAAATTAGACTGCAATAGCTATAAAATAATACTAATAAAATGGTAACATTTTATCAATGTTGAACGTAAAATAATGTGTTTTTTTATTAAAGATTCTTATAACCAAAATATTATTATAAAAAAACTATTTAAATTAATACATTTACAGCCTTTGCGGACGAGAGACCAAACTAAAAATTTTTGTAACTTGGTTTGATTCCCAACGGTGTCTCAAAAATAATTTAGCATTTGTTTACCGGTTCCTACTACTACTACTATTCAACCCCTATAATTATTAGCGCTTTATTTATCACCCGTACTGTTGACCACGTGGTACATGGTGTAAGGCTCACTGGATTTCAGGCAATGGAGATATTGAGGTTCGAATCTTAGCCAGGCGCACAAAGGGCAGTTTTCCACGTGTGATTTATCGCAGTGGTTTTCCCATCTCTTCTCCACGCTAATGAGGGTGCATTTCCTGCTACTCACCCATACAAACACTTACATTTATACGTTAATAACTGTTGGAGTATAGGTGATAGTTAAAATAGAAACTAATAAAGGTGTATAAGCTATTAATCATAGCACCAGGTGGTATCGTCAGAATGTTTTAGCGTTTTATTTTTAATTTTACTTGATGAGTCTTTCCTGTGTCCTTGAAGATTTGCCTCTCTCATAACTATTTAAAAAAAACATAAAATCTGTTGTCAGTAATGTTGTCGCAAAATATTATTTTCTTAGGCTTTATTTTGGAAAAAATATTAGCTGACATGCTCAGATGTATTATTCCACGACAATACAAGAAAAAAACTTATGATAATAAAAATTCTTAAATCAACTATCACTAATTTCATTTAAGTATATACCTAGATTCAAATTGATGTTGTTTATATTGAGTTATATCAATAATTTCACTGTCTAAATTGATTGCCATAATTTATCTAAGTTCGTAAAATATTGGTTTCTCTTTTTATTACTTTCTCTGGTTCAAAAGTTAATTAGTGGCATAGTTATGTTTCCCAAGGGATCCTCAGAGCATCTAAAGATATAATTCTTCGTAGGTATTCTTAGGACTGTCTCAAGAGATACGATTCCTTAAAGATTGATTCACACGTTCGACGAAAAATAGAAAGCAGAATCTGCGCAGTTATTCACACACTTTTAAGTTGGCCCATGATCCATTGTAACGCTTTAAAACAGCTTATTATCAACCAATTTTATTTCCTAGTGATTAAATATATAATTTAGATCAAATTTAGGCACAATCCAATACATCGATACACACACTTTACATTAACGGGTTATTTCAGATCTCCTCACAACAACCAACGGAGCTGTCTGCTTTCTTCTGGCTGTAGATCGCATGCGTTGACAATGCGCATGCGCACTAATTTGAGATGGTTGGTTCTGAGATTTGATTGGTTCTCTTGTAGTTAACATCTCGAGCAGAGCGGACAAAGGAGAAAATAGTTGAACTTCAGCAGAACAGCTCGCGTCGATTAAGCGGAAATCTTGTGATTGGCTTAGAGCGCGTCACGTGACCACGTTTCTGTTCCGCGCTAGTTTATAGGCGAGCGTGTGAATCCACAGTAAGAGTTCTTGGATTTGTATCTGGATATGTCATGAATTTGTGGATGGTTTCAAGGGCCAAGGTTCCTTAAGTGTTCCTGGACTTGTCCCTGAAGATAATTTATAGGCCCAAAAGAACTTTGGAACTGTCTCCAGGGATAATTTTTGTAAATGTTCCTGGGACTGCCTAAATAAATAATGTGATGTCATGCAATGTGGTGATGTAATAAAAAAAAACAGCGTTTGTATTTTGTTATTATTGAGGCGTAAAATAACCTCGCTATAGTTAAGGCCATCAAAACTTAATACTAAAAAATAAATAAAAAATACGTCCTGTCTCATTTCCGGCTCGGACCATACGCATTTTAATTACTCCATTAGGATAGTCTTTAAGAAGGTATATTTTAGAAGAATTTAGCCACATTTGTGTGAAGGTAGAGGGTGAAACCATTTAGGAAAAATAATCCAAAACCCACCCGGTCGGGTGTCGATTTTGTCCAATGAAAATGCGAGTGCCGCATTTACTTTAATCGATTACAAACTAGATTTACCAAATCAACAGTTTTATGTTATAAACTTGATTAGTCGTCGCATGTAGATATACTTAGACCATTTAAAATGATCTTATATACATTTATTGTCCTTTGTTATGGCAAATATTTGTATCTAATATACATTATCAAAGGATTTTGAAATTCAAACTTTTAGTTTCATGTAATTTTGTAGACACACCATCTTTTTTATGAATTATTTTAATGGTCTTACTCTAAGTTATTCAATAAGTATTCCTACTTCAGAAGTTGTTTTTTTGTAACACTGCGTCTTACAACCGATTTGGGTTGTACGCTTATGTACTATTTACGCCAATGGGTTAGGGATGAGTAAAGTTGAATTTAGAGGAAGTGCACCAGCATTTGCGGGGAGAAAGTAAGAGTGGGAAATCATTAAGAGGAAACCACCCTACCGGGATTAAACAACGATCTCCCTGTCATCGGCAGTCCGATCTATTGCGAGAATAGCACCTTAGAACATGCGACTACCGAAGCGGGTTACTTCAGAAGTTGAAAATGATCTTAGGTTACAAATATAGCCATCACAGACATATTACTTAAACGAGTTGAAAGGTTAGTATTTATTTCTAGAATAAGTACTGCGAAATTTTCCCCCCAAATGTCATCAATTCTACCTACATCGGTGGACACATGATCTAACGCGTCACTCATGTGTTGGACTGGATTGTAACTGACGTGAAAATTGGGGTTTGAATCCCGGTTGAGAATACTGAAGGCATCAATATAGATTTTTTTTTAATATTCTGGTCATTATGACAATCTTTTTTTCCCACGATTTCTAAACAGCCAATATCTATTTTTTCGATTTATGACTTTTTCTCCCCCTACAACAATGATCGAAATATCTTTCTTCTCCATGGAAAAAAAAAGTTTAGAAAGAAAACTCCCCCACCCCCACCCCCGCCCCGAAGCTCAGTAATTTCGACATCTTCCCCCCATTCTCTTCCCCTCGATCACAAAGAGACAACAATGCGCGTTATGTTGGTTACACTGCACGCTCCCTCCCCTCCCCCACCACAATCCTGCTATGTACAATACACTCACGGAACCTCTTCACGTGAATCTCCTTTATCTATGACTTGGAGGTCCGTCATGATTTTCATCCTTCATAGATTCACAATACAAACTCTTCTCAAATTCATTCTTTTATTCCATCCATGGTACATTCCTCTTTCTTTCTTAAAAAAAGATATTAAAAAAATCGTTCTCTTGCACCCTTTCTTTGCTTGTATCTTCCTCAGCTTCCCTTCTCGTTTGTGTTTTATTTAAAGATGGCCTTATCTCCATTATTTATAAACATTAATATAATCGGCTGACCTCTTGGTTTAGTGGTCACCATCATCCATTGCTACTAATCTAGACGTCCCAGTTTCGACTCCCTGTGGTATCATAGGTATTTTTCCCGAAGAGGAATCGTTCCTCTGGTCACCATGGTTTGGTTGATAAGGGTTGAGCTATGCTATACCCACCTCAGTAGCGTAGTTAACTAACACACTAGTTTTGTGTTGAGCTAGACCGCCGAGGACGGGGAGATCTAGGTTCGAATCTGGATCGGGTTAACTGGTTTTTTTCTCTCTCTATATTGTTTTACACTCTCCCTCCACGCAAATGTGGGTTCACTTACTCTAAATTCAACCTTCCCAATTTCTAGCCCATTAGCGTAATTAATACTTTAGTGTATAGCCCGAACGGGTAGTAAGACGTGGTGCTAAACAAAATAAATAATTAAGTTATGTTTAAAACTTCTACTGTGAGCACATAATAATAATAATTATCATAATCATCATCACATCATTTCATCGGGTTGAAATAACCGCATCTACTTGGTGCACCGATCTCAGAAGACGATTACATATCCACCACTGCCAGTAGTAGACCAACCACCAAACCCTGGTGGGATAACATAATTAAAAAAAAAATATCCTGTATTTTTATTTATTTACTGGTATCATAGTTGTATCATCTCTGTGTAACTTTTATCCATCAATAGTTTAACAAATACATTGTGTTGGCAACATTTTATTGACCTGACGCATGCGCAAGATGGTTCTTAACTAGAGCAGGGGTTTCTGATATTTACTAATTAACGTACAAAAAAAAATATTTGTTCCTTAATGAAGGACCGGCAGGGTACAAATACTTGGGGATAAGCCCAAATATTTGTATAGAAAGCCCTAAACTTGGTCAAATCATGCGCTCTATTTAGAAAGTTTCTACCGAATTTTCATACGTCAATTTTTGTAGTTTCTAATTTTATCAACGAATTGATTTCATGTTTAGGTTAGGTTTCATCTTACACATGAGCTCACCAACAAGTTGGTAAACAAATATCACAAACACGTAATTGAGGAGAATATAGTTGATGTGGCAGTCCCGCCATTTTATTTTAACAGCGAATGAACCAAATAGGCCAGGCGCTAGCTTAACTTTGAGTATACATTTCAAGTAAGACAAAATTTGACTTTTGATCCATGTTTTGGGGACCCCGTTTAGTATGAAAAGTGATGTTATAAATTCTAGGGGTGGTCGACAACCCGTGGGGGACGGGGTGAATAGTGCGCTATGGGTGGAATTTTGTTTCCTCTAGAACGTCCAACTCATTCATCCTATCAAGATAAAAAAACAAATCTACTTTGTTCTTATTAGGTAGGATTGTAATTATGGACTTTGTTTCTCAGTTGAATTTTATAATTTAATTAAATCTAAATTTTAAAAAAAATGGCAAGTAAAATGTAAAATAACTATAATTATGTCCATGTATTCATTTTGTATAGATATTATGTCTCAACTACCTGAGAAAGTCTTAAATCCTTTTAAACAAGGAAATTTTTCATTAAAACGGGAGAATGGAAAATGTAATTCTGTTGCCTGTGATCATGCCCTCGAGAAAATACTCATCCTTTCTTCTAAAGTTATTGGTGGATGGACAGGAATATCTAGTAATATTCAAGCGACAAACAAATGGTATCTGCTTTATCACAGTAAGTCGTCATTGCATGACACTTTTAGATTACTATGATTTGATCTCAGATCCCATTGGGGACAGAAGAATATTCGCACAGGGAATGGGGCACAAATATAAGAGACAGAGATGAAGGTGATATGCAAACAAATATCATATTCTTTTTTAAAAACGATAATCAGCGAACAAAATTGTTTATGTAACATTGTGAGTGGCTTAGTAGTAAATGGAGAAGAAGTAACCTAATTCTTTCTCAGGGTGAAAACCATTGGTAAAGAAATGTAGGCACGAAAACTATTAAACATAGCGTTTAGTCGAAAAAATGGAAAGCTCTTTTTCTCCTCCGAAACGGATTGCTGTTAAATATTTTGCATACCCAGCAACATAATCCAATAAGAAAGATAACCATAAAAAAGGAGCTTTATAGAAAATAACTATCTACATTATAATTTTCTTTTAGCTATACAGAGAAACACTAGTACTGAAGAGTTGATAAAGCAACAGTAATGTTTTATCCCCCCCCGCCTCGGCCTTTCATGGTCCTTGGTCTGGCATTCTAAAAAAGAAAAAAAAGAAAGAAAGCAAAATTGATGAACGAAATTTCATTAGAGAGCAATTTCACGAGAAATATGAATATATTTCTTTTAATCTGGAGGAAGTGCACTTTATTTGATGGAATGGCACTTATACATTCCGTACCGTTTGTGGTCCTTTCGAGGATTTAGCAAGTTTTCATTTGGACAGAATAAGAAAGTGTTGCGACAAACTAATGTTACATGTATTGACGTAGCTTTTGGCACGTACGTGAAAGCATCCATAAAATTTGAGGAGCAAGAGAGATCAGTTCGTGAAGATTCACTAGTTGTGAAAATAAAAGGCGAGAACACACAACTTCCAAAACAGTAATCTAGATACCCACACACTTAGGAAAACCAAACCCTTTAATGTCTGTTCCTATAGATTTTCATTTTACAGAATGCTTAGATTCCAAAAGGCTGTCCTTTTTATTATTGGTGGAGAGTTTTTGAATGGAACCGAATGCTTTGAGAAAAACGATGAACCCCATGTTTTCAGGGTAACACATTTCGCAAGTTATCACGTGTAGGCTGATTCTAGACTGTTCTTTCATGCTTATGAAGCTGTTAAACAGAACTATTCATGCAATATTGATATTCAAAGTCCTGACACTAACATTTTCATAATTAAAATTCGATTTTGGAATTATTCATAGCTGTTGGTTGCATTGGCCTTTTGATAATTGCCGGGGTCAGTGAAAATAGATGTCTGTGGTACTACATTGCTTCAGAGTATTATGGGGATGCAGTGCTAACGTTACATGCTCTGACAGGGTGTGACATAACAAGTAAACCGGGTACAAAAAGAAGAGACCTAAAATCTGCAAAGCAAACCGTAAATATCGATATATAATTCTCCTAAACTTAAATACCTTTGTAGAAAATCAACTAAAAGTACTTGAGCTGTTATATTTATATCTTGTTAAGAAGCCTGGACAAACTTGTGATGCGAGTAGACACATTTTACTTTGGGCCAACCCTAACGTCTTAAATAATATTTGTTTTCTACTCTGCACTTCTGATAGTTTTAGACTTCAAGTTCTCCGAGTATTAGCTTAGCTTCATGTTTGGTAGAATTCATTAAATGCATTTGTTGAGATTTGGCTACGCTACAGATTCTGAAGGTAACATACGACATGTTCTAATGAAACAGTCCGTTAAAAAAAAATCTGCTGTTCCCATGCAAGTGTTAAAATTTATGCTTGAAAAGTTTTTGCGTTTATAATTCAAGCGAAACTTTCTGTGCGTATTGTTCCTGTCACGTTAACGGCTGCAAGAACTTCAACAACAGCGAACTAATTATTGACAAAGAAGATAACGCTGAAGAAGCTCTGCACTTAAATTTGCATTTTGAGGTAAATAACATTATTTTGAGGACAAACAACTATTTAACGTTTGACTCTTAATTTTTTTTAAATAACTGAAATGTAATTTGTTTATTGAATTTTAATTTGTTCAGGCATAAAACAATATTTATTTGGATAATACATTATTCTGATATAGATTAAGACCTCTTCATTGTTTAAGTGTTGGGATTAGTAAAATACAGGTTAACTTAAGTTACCAAAGCTAGCACCCTGGGTAATAGAAACTATTTTTTTAAATATTGATGCGATGAACGAGTCGGAAGTTAAAGTGGAAACAAAATTCCGCCCAAAAAACACTATTCACCCCCTCCCTCACGGGTTGTCGACACCCCCCTCGGCCCCCCCACCCCCCCGAATTGACAACATCACTTTTCATACTCGCCTAGGTCTCCAGAACATGGATCAAAAGTAAAATTATGTCGCCATACTTGAAATGCATACTCGATGTAAGCGAGCGCCTCCACTAAAAGTAAACAGCTGTAACTATTTGTGGACAGGCAGCAACGATCACGTGGACCGGTGGTGGTTCTGGACAACTTGCTGCGAGACACTGATTTAGAGGACAATTTATATAGAGGTAGAAATGGGTCCCGGATTATTGTGGGGGAAATATATTTTAGATCTTTCCTGTATTGAAGGACATTGCTTTGTTATTCATACAAAAATTTAAATATTGATTTTATTCGTGAGATAAGGGGTAACGAGTGGTTCCGGAATTTGGCCAATTTCGGTGAACTTAAGGAAATGTAATCTACGGCTGTTATATGGATCAATTCTACCAAATTAATCACTAGTTTTTAACCCTCAAAATAATTAATACTATTTATAAAATAAACTGATAGGGCTAAACACATAGCTATCGTGTTTGTCTTTGACTCAGAGGAGTAAAGTTCAATCCACCCGTATCTGTTGAAGGTATTTATTTCACAATGTAGTTTTTCAGTGTAGTTACACCTACCTAAACCTAGTCGTTAATAAAATAGTGTTTTATTTTTGTACCAAGTCTCACTACCCATTCGGGTTATACTCTTATATACTATTTACGCTAATTTGTTAGGGGTAAGGGAGGATGAATTTAAAGTAGGTGTACCCGCATTTGAGTGGAGAAATAATCTTAAAACCATTTAGACAAAAAAAAAACACCCTCGATACACCATACTGGGATTCATACCCTGAAACACTATAACTAGAAATACTTTATAGCATTTATTATGTTGTGTTGCTTTATATCAATGATTATATTAATAAAATATATGTGAGCTATTATCAAACTATAGTTAATTGATTTGAGTTTTTCCCCCAGAAAAAAATCACTCATAAATGCGTTAACAAACGCTGAAGCAAACTAAAAATCATTATTCGTAAAATCCATCTCAAGATCGTTCTGAAAATCGGCGTTGCTATAGGATTTATCTAGCAATCCCACTCCCCCTTTTTTTCTTCTCGCCCTTCTTTCACCCCCTCTCACATTCAACGAAACGACGTCAGCCTTACTGGTGATAGTGGCGGTAATAACAGGGCTGCGATAGTTCCCTTGTGGTAATGGACGTAGCTAACAATACGTGTTAACAATGAGCTAGCCGGACCACTTTCATAAGCTATTGTTGTGATCTAGGATCTAGATTATGTTTGGAGGGAAACACTTGGGTAGAAGCTCGCCTGGTTGGACAGCCTCGCAGAAGAGATGGAGGACCCCTCTGGTTTTGGTGGTGGTGGTGGTGTCCGCCCCCCCCCCCTTATTCCTTAAAAATCTCTCCCGGGTTATACTTATTTTAATTAACTAAAATGAATTAAGGATAATAAAGGTAAAATTTTACGCGGAGAAGATTTGGAAATAATTTAGGGCAATAAATGGTACGAAACTCCGCACAGACTTTCTTGCTCTGTTGTTTAAAAATGGAGATATTTACTCAAAACTCGTAATATATTATGTGAAACTAAATAATATACACTAGCAAACCCAAGCATAAATTGCATCATATTTATTTAAAACATTTTTGAGTCCCGGTTTTAATTTTTATAATTTAATTTTTAAAGAATTCCAATGTCCTCGTTTGTATGTTTGGACCGATAAAAAAGATCAATGTTGAGTCCACAAGGGTCAACACTTCGTATTAAAATTTCGACTTCCGGTTAAAATTTCCGACATTTTATTAGGGGTTACACATATTCATATCATCGCATTGCTATTAAATTCCTCATTTATAAATTTTGGCCAATAAAAAATGTAAATATTCACTATTGAGTCTAAAATGAAGATAGATCATAAACTTTGTTAGTGACCTACTTATATTTGGTTACTCTATGACATTGGAGAATTATTGCGTTAAAATGTAAGTATTATCTCTTTACAACTAAAGCTCACAAAATTGTATTAATATATTTGCCAATATCTCAGAAATTGTTGGTTTTATAAAAATATATTTCATATACAAGTTTTTTATTTTTAATAGTACTACAATTTTGCAACTATACATTATTTAGTATCTCAAATAGTTGCAGAGATACGGAAATTTCAGCTTTTATGTAGTACCCTAAAATTAATTTTTATTGGAAAATGAAAATATTCAGTCCATTTATAATTTTAATCAACACTTAGATACGAATTTTAATCAAAATCATTAGAGCCGATTTTGAGAAAATCGATTTTTCTTTGTTCGCCCTTTATTAAACTACTCTTAATTTTAAGTTTAAACAGACACACAGACAAATGGCATTGCAAAGACCACTTTTCAGGGTCCTGGGGGTCATGAGACGTCAACATCCATCAACATTTCAGGTTAGATTTTTTTTTTGCGATCGCAATACTTTACCTTTTGCGTTCGAAGAGTTAAAAAATATAAATATTTGCGTATAGCTGAAAGTTATTGGTTTTATAAAAATATTCTTAGAATGAAATATTTGTATTATAAATAGATCTATATATTTGTAATGACAAGTAATTTACTATCTCAAATAGTTTCGGAGATATGATAAAAATTATAATTTACGCATCAGACCGGAGTCCTTAAAGTTATTTTGCCGAAATATTGAGAGTAGCCATTTTGTTTGGCATATTTATAAATGAAATTTTAAAAAAAAAAATCGTTTTCGCCGATTTTGAGAAAATCGACTTTTTCTCTTTTTCCCCTTAGGTTTCGGGGATCATGAAACGTCGATATTCATCAAAATATCGAGTTCGATTTTTTTGACGATCACAATACTTTCTCTGGCTGTAAAATAGCGAGAAAATAAAAGAATCTCAGTATGCTTGGTAGGAATTCGAACCCCAACCTACCGTTTTTGGCAAATCAGACTAGAGGAGCTGCATGTAATTCTTATACCCACAAATGTGAGAATTAAAATTATTATTTCGTAATAATATACGTTGTCACTTTTAAGAGATCCACACCAATTATGCTGAAAACATATATTATTATGCTGAAATGAGCCTATATTTCCTTATTTTTAATATTATAGCTTCTAACGGATGAGTAGCTTACTTAACCTTGAAGAGTAACTTTTGAACGCACGCTTATTAAATTATTTTAAGCGGCCTTAGATGATTAGAGAGAACCTCTCCAACTCCAACAAAATGTTTTTATGAAAATGTGAGAAGTTTTAACGTTATCCAACACTAAAAAAAACTATTTACTCTACATTTGGTAAGGATGATTGCCGTTTCCAAGTATTAATTTTAACAGTTAAAAATTACACCTTGATGCTGGAATCAAACCCTAAATCTTTTGCTTGCTAAGCCTATGGTTTTGGGTTCGATTATATTTTTTTTTTATTAATTCCAATAGAATATTCAAACCTTTACACCCACAATATTGAAATTTATATTTGTTGCAGATGAATGTCGTTCACAATAATATTCATTCAAATCTAAAATAATACCAAGCTTATAATTTGTTTTAATATTTTTACATTCAAACAATTTTTTTTGTGTCGATTTTGTTTAACTGTCTGGTATCACTTTGATCACTCAATACTGTATTTTCGTACATACTTTTCCCTCGTATTATTCGTCGGAACAATACGAACAATAATGACGTGAAGCGCTATTTATAGAAAACAACACCAAACACTGGGTGCGACTGTTTTGATGTTCAATTGTTTGATGACTGAGCCATTTATTGACGGGAGGGAAGAGCAAGGGCGGAGAGGGATGCATGAAGAGTTTTGAGAATAGTAGGAGGAGAAGTAGGCCTAATTACGGACGATTGAGCGTCACTATCAGCTATCAATCATGTGAAACATGGCTGCATGTGCACCCTCCAATAGTCTTATCGTTTCTGGCGCTGATTGTTCGGGTTTTTTTCGCAGTTTATCCGCGCTCTTTTGTTGCTTGCAATTGGATTTGTATGGTTCCATTTCGTTCCGCCTGGCCGAGCTGTTGTGGGTAAACAACAATGAGTGACAATGACAAGAGCTATTGCGTTTATTCATCACGGGGTTAATAGGGTTAAATACAAACCTCTAGGTGGTGACTAGGTGTAGGCCAGGAGAACAGAACCCTACTATAGCTTTCCTCACAAAAAAACAAGCAATAAATATCTAGAGGTGTGCAATCTTATTTACCGAAGAGACATTTAATTTAATGTAGTAAAACATTTGCTGAGAGCCAATTTTATTTATTAACACAGAGAATGGATTTGGATGTGTGCAATAAAATAGCTTGTTCGACGTTGTTGAGTGGTGGAAGAAACAGATCTGGTAGAAATGATCTTAATGTGCGCTTTTATAGCTATAATAGTTTTGCGACGAGAGGAGCTCCCTTATAAAACCATTGTGTGTTTGAGTAACATTGTTATGAATAAATAATAAATAAACACAAAGTTTGAACTAACTAACATATCGCACCGTCACTTCCCATGGATTAGCAACGATGGAAAGATAGATCTTGATTTGCCCTGCTGCAAACGAGAGAGAGAGAGAGAGAGAGAGACAAGGATCAACGGTGCATAAGAGCACAAGAGAGGCAAGGTTCAAAAACGAGATCGAGAAATGGTCATGGAGATGTGACCCTTACGGACTATTTTGCAACACTACAGAGCGAAAGAGATTGCGTGGGTCGCAGAACTGCGCGACTTGCCTAGACGAGTTCTCAAAAGTAGACTGACGTTAAAAACAAAAGAACAACTTGAGCGAGAAGTAGCAGGTATCCCGATAAAGGTAGGCAATTTCTCAGAATTCTGCAATCACGTAGAGAAGAATGAAGAATAGGGGAGGAAATAACCATTTGACGGTACCTATTAGCAAGGAGTGTTTCTATGTTGGAACAGCAAATGAAGAGATATTCAACAATGGGACAACGTACATTTTGATATAGAAACATTGCAATGTTTTAGTTAAAAACACTAACTTTTATGCTTCTATGTTGTAAATGTAACTAAAATATAAAATTATTTTTTAATAGCCATGCGAGCTTGAACAAAACAGTTTGGAAAATATATTTTAATACATGTTTTTGGCACTTTTATAACGTCTAGCTTAAAGGAAAATTGTAAGTAGTATTGTAAATTTAAATATAAGTTATAAAAACCAATATTATACTTTTAGAATATGAAAAGGAATCACATTTCCAGAATTGCCTCGATAGTCCATATTCGACGCCCCATCTTGAGGAAATATTACGAGATATGAGCCAAGTACTGCTGAATCCTGCTCGAGACCAGACTTCCGCGTGACTTCTCCGCGACTAGCTTGTTTTGAGTCAATTCTTTGAAATGGAGCATCTCCACCACTCTACAATGGTGGATCGTGTATAGGAACTGCAGAACTGCAGCACCCCCTATTTCCACTTGATATTATCAATAACATTTAATATAATGAGTCCTTTTTTCTTTAATTCTTTAGTTATTTTTGTAATACAATATATATTCCTTAAGCTTAGTGTCAGTACTTCAGTAGCCATCCCCCAGTTTATGAAAAAGATACAAAAATCTTTGTATGGAACTGTGCGCTTCACGGTGCCAGTGACGTGGTGGTTGACTGTTGTGCGCATGCACACATAGGACGGGGGTGAGGAGGAAGGCGGGACTGCCAGGTATAGAGAGCACTGTTGCTTACGCAGTGCCGGCTCTGACGTGATGGTGGAAGGAAGTTTTTTTTACTCAGCGTTTGTTGTGCTTAAAAACCGCGTACCATATTCTTTTTTTTTCGGTTCTTTTATTTAACAGAAATACTAAATGCACTTGCAGTACTTTCAATGGAGAAAAGTTTACTCAATTGCCATCCAGGGATCAAGGAGAAATTATTGAACTTTTTGTGCAAATTAAAACAAGAAGATTGGATTTCATTTTTAAATAAATAGATCAAGCTTGAACTGTAATAATTTAAGTTGAAGTAAGAAAAAAAAAAGTTTGGTTTTTTTTGTTAAGATTTTATCAATTCCTGAATAAATTTTCTTTATGTACATGTTTTTTTTCCCTTTTACACAATTTTAAAACAAAGGCTAAACATTTTCTGGAGCAGCAACCCCACTAATTTTAGCTACGAGCCGCCACTGCCACCCTAGCAAGCAAATACAGGCGTCTTCTACTTACTGTACTTGTACTTGGGTCGTACTTAGCACCATTCTTTGAACATCCCTATATCGCCGATCTAATTCTGCTGGTAATCTAGATATATCCCGTTCTGTATCAGTATACAAGTGTCACGATAAGTCTCGTTCTTAACTGACTAGCCGAATATTCCTGGATAAACTACCATCAACGACGGATATTTGCAAGTTTATTTTCAAAATTTTCATTAAAAATGTCAAATTATTCAATCAGATTACAAATTTATAAGCTGGTGCTGTACCATCCAGTGTGTTTTGACCACTTAAGTCAGGTGCTGAGCTACATCACCTAACTACTGTAGGCGTGGTAAAACATAATGTCTAGGGAGGGAGGGGGGGGGGCATAACATTGTACCCCTACTAGCCATAGACAAACAATTTTAAGGGGCAAACATATAATTGGGCTTCTTTTACCAATTAACAAACATGTTTAAGGGATCAGACATAATATTGGGCCCCTTTTACCTATAAATGAACATGTATTGGGGAGATCAGACACAATAATGTGCTCTCGTCAGCTAAGAACACACATGTTGAGGGGCCAGACACATTAGGTTATTTTGAACTTAACACATTACATATATTCCATTCACGATAAGTTTTTACCTGGATGACAGTTCGAAAATCATATGTTTAGGTTTTGGGTTGCCAACACTTGTAAAAATCACAGTTTTGTTATAGATGTAAAGATCTTTAATTACCTGTTATATATTACATTTAAAATAACGTAAACTTAAGTTTTCTCATACTATTTCATTTTTTTAAATCATTTCTTTTTGTCCAACTCGAAACAATATTTTAAACATAATTAAAAGTACTTATTTTTCGTTTTGTAACGTTACTGATTTTGTGTAATATAGTGCATACATCAATACCTTTTAATACAGGCATCGTATTTACTTGGAAAAGAAAAAATTGTTGTCATTTTTTTCATACAATACATGGTTTTATGATTATTTTATCGTATTTTGAAATATTTAACTGAATAAAGTATTTTCATCAGCTGCATGTCCGCATCATTGTAAAAAAAAAACACTTGTTTACCGTTATGTTCAATCATATGGTTTAAATTCGTCAGTCGCCATTTTGATGCTATGTTCGTTAGAAGTTTTTGTGAAAGTAGTGTGAATATTTGTTTTAAGTGGAATAAAACGATAAATAAACTTTGTGTCCGACCTAAAATAAATATATAAATAATTTTGGCCTAAATCATTGTGGTTAACTATCACATTATTATATTACCATCTGTTTTTATTACAGTCATCCAAAGTGATAGATGTCAGCTGTTGGCGTATTGATATATTAGGGATAACTTCTAGTAACATTTCGAGCTGTCATTCAGGTAAACTTAGCTCGTGAATGCCTTATAGTCCTTAACTCAATAAGATCATGCAAAGTTCTAAAAAACAAAGTCAGGCCAGATAAAACTCTACGTTCATTTTGTACACAAAATGTATGACTATCTAGATATGCCAAAGCTAGAATCAATACACATGTATTTTGAAATCATTCCTTTTCTGCTGATACAGTCCGGATATATACATATTTATATTGTATTTAGAGTAGATTTTACACCCACCGTTAAGAGGCCCTTCTATAGGTCTAGAGACTTTCCGTAACCCCCCTCTCCCTCTACCAACTATGCACACGTATACTTATGCTACAGTCCAATTTTAATAGGAAGGGCATTCATTACTTTAGAAAAGTTACTTTATCTACTTTTACGCTTCATATGTCAAGGAGTGTGATATTCAAATATATCTTTTGGTAGATATTAGCAATACCCGTAAATAACACTAATAATAAAGTAAGTTGTTGTCAATTTTAGCCATACAATTAGGTTTGTATTTCCTAAATGAAAATTGGATTGTAGTAACAAGTCTAATTCAAGCCTATCGTATTCTAAAGCTTACAGTAAAGATAAAATTTATTTGTCTTCATGAACCAGGGCTTAAGATGATCAACACTATACGTGTAGGGAGCCCGGATTAGATCCCCGCTATGGACTCTTTTTATGCACCACATATAGCTACTCTTTCAAGCTATCCGCATATATAAATAACGGGGCAAAAGAGGGATGGGGGCGAGTTTATACGAAATACACCTTACTTGCACCTGATCAGGACTCAAACTCCAACCTCCCCGTTACCAGAAAATCAGACGAGCCTGTCATTTTGTCCACGTGACCAACGATACGGGTGGGACTAAATTAATTTACTAACCTGTTTTCTTATAGGTTTTCCCTATTATCAATGTGATATTTTTTATTGAAGGAAGAATAGAGGTTTTATCTTTGATGCTAAATTTATTCTTGAATAGCCTTGTAATTCGGAGTTGGAGAAGACTTAAGAAGATCATGACGACACGCGAAAAAGTCCTAAGAAGACTGGGTGAGAAGAGAACCATTTTGGATATGATTCTTTAGTGCAAAACAAACTGGATCGGACACGTCCTTAGGAGGATATTGTCTTATGCACGACGTCACAGAAGGAAAGGTTGAGGGAAAGAGGAGCTAAAAAAGGAGTATTCAAATATTGGATGACTTGAAGGAAGGAAGCTCTGGGAGCTGAAGGAGGAGGCAGAGGACAGGGTGCATTGGCAATCTAAGTTCACTGACCAAAGTAATGGCCCTGTCGTAAGATAGAACACCTAATAAAAATAGTAATAATAATGGTTTCTAGTCTATGTAGATCTGTAAGAGAAGTGTTTAGAAAGTGCACGATAAATGTTAACACCTCTGTTTCTTCAATAAATACAAAAAAACAATTTATTTGTCCTTTTTCTCTAGGTTTTAGAGCATTATGTTATACGAGGGTGCTTTAGTAAATAAAGTAACAAGACTAATATACTAACCTTAAATATATATTTGAAGTATGTTCACTTTCTGAACTGACTGATTATATAAGCACATGAATTATAAACTAACTTACATCTAGAACACACATAACACCCAGACTACCCAGACCAAAACACTAATTCATCGTTTTGAAAGGGGAAAATTCAATTTCAATTATCATCAAATTTTCATCAATGCCGAGAATCGATCCCAAGACCCTTAACTCAGTAGGCAGACACTCTACTGAATTAGTTGAGATGTCGGAAAACTGTACACAAATGAGAGGTCTTGTTAACAAATTTATTGAAACACCCTTGAAGTTTAGTTAATATATACCTGACATCTTAGTTCAGTCGGTAGCATGTCTGTCTACTGAGTTAAGGGTCCCAGATTCGATTCAAGACATGGCCTAATAATTGATCATTGGTGAAATGGGGGTCTACCCTTTCACAGTGATGAATTAACGGCTGGGGACCTGGTGTTGTCTGTTCTAGATTTAAGTTAGTTAATTAATAAGTTGTAGGTGGATATAATCAGTTGGTTCAAAAAGTGCATGTTAAATAACTAAAAAAAATATTTAAAAATATTGAGCTAAAGGTCCCCAAGCCAGGTTTCCATTATGGCAAAAAAAAAATTAAATGGGATCCTCTTTCACAGTGATAAATTGAAGATCTGGGAACAAGGTGTTGAGTTTGTTCCAGGTTTAAATTAGTATTTTAAGTTGTGTGCTGATAGAATCAGCCGTTTAAAGAAGTATAAGTTAACTACACCAAAAGGTGACCTGGCGGTCTAGAGGTAAGGTGTCAGACTTCTGTGTTGGGGGTCCAGGGTTCAATCCTCGGTCCCGGCACAGATTTATCTGATTACCAAACCCTTCCTTCACCTTTGACAAGATGTGTATTAATCACAACTTGTAAATGTGTAGAATGCCAGGCCTCAACCATGGTTCGGATCCCACGTTAAAACTGTAGGTCCTTCATTTCATTTCACAATCACCCTACCATTACACATTAGCGTAAGTGCGTATAACCCGAACGGGTAGTAAGACGCGGTGCTAATAATAATTATAATAATAATAATAATAATAATAAATACACCAAAAATAATTTACTAAACATATCCCAGATATCTTTATTATAATCTTTGGAAACGAAATCTTCGGGAGAAGGGGAAACAACATAACCTATTATCTACCATATGGCACCTTCATTTATCTACTGTACAATGTTCACACATTACTAGAGTCATCTGCCCTTTACCCCCCTCCTCTCACCTCCCCATCCCCAGAAAACACCCACCTCATACCTATAATATTAGTCTAGTGGTTCTGAACCTCAAAAAACTTCCTCTCCTCCCCGTAACATAACGATTCCCCCTTACACCCACCCCGAAAAGCCATCTACCGTTGGTAAAATGGTAACCATGCCTATTTCACGGGTATCAGCCCCACCGTTTTATGGTGGGCCCTGCATATGGTGGGCGATGCCTTTAAAACCTTTACTTCTGACATTTATAGCATCGTATATTGGTTTGAGACCATTCTCGTGTTGACTAATAGAGGAAGGGGGACGGAGGGAAGAGTAGGTTTAGGAGAGAGGAGAAACGTTATTTTAATTGACAAATAATTAATTTCATTGAGGGACAACCTTTTCCGTAAAATTAAATCCATTATGATGGGTAATTACAGTAAGTTATATAGATGTATATTGAAAGAAGCAAATTCGACAAATTTCAATTACTTATTTTGTACACTATGTCTTAATAACCCGTCCGAGTTATCCACATATTTATAATAATGATCTAGGGATGTGTAAGCTCGAGATTAGAGTAAATTTACCCGCATTTGCGTGGAGAAAGAGTAGAAAAACAACAAAAATGAAATAAATACCTTCAATACACCTGTCAGGGATTCTAACACCACCTTTACATTAACCGCAAACAAGACGAGACTGACGTTTAGTCCACGTGGCCATAAATGCGTTAAAAAAAAGTTTGAATCAAAGTGTTATGTAACGGTTTAATATTTTAGTTAAGTATGAGGAGGGTCATTTGAAGAAATGAACCTGCATTAACGTGTAGAGGGGATGATAACATCTCGCTAACAAATCAAACGTATAAAACAACTACCCCCCCCCCCTTTCCACACACACATGCCTCCCAAACTCAGAGGCGTGAAGTGAAAAAGCAGCATAAAGTGCATTATTTTAAGAACCGTCATATATACACTCATTTTCATAACCAGTGAATCAACTCTTGGTAAAACTCTTAATGGACACTTCTACTCCCTTACCCCTTTTATCACCCTCCCTACCCCCTCTCCGAGTCTGTATCTTTTTTTTTCATCCGCTAGCTCCATTTTGGAGCCTTTTTATATTCACGGGGACTCCCAGTTGTTGAGTTTTAGTCTTTCTTCTGGGTGAGATTTATCGCTGGCATAACTCTAGCCGGGGAAAGGAGACATACACATTGTCTCTAAGACGAGAAAAATACAAAGAATCTTTTTTTTATTATTATTATTTTACACAGAGAGTTAGAAAGAGATAGAGAAATGGACGATCAGAGTTAGGAAAGTAGTTCCTGGGACGCGAGCGAGGAAAAAGAGAGGGTAGGGATAAATAAAGGCAGCAGAAAAGACTAGTTTATAAGGAATGTGTGTAAATGGTGGGGGTTGAAAAATAAAAGACCCGTCATACATTTTCAGCAGGAAGAGTGCAGAATAATAATACTAAAAAAAGTATATATATGTATATATATAAAAAAAGAAGGAAATGAAAAGTCGTCAGGGATATGGAGAATAGTACGAGCAAAGCCTTTTCTTTTTTGAAAAAGTGTCGCCATTTTAAAGCACTCTTCTTCCAAATAGTCTTGAGAATGTTACCGGGGATGACGGGGGATATTTTTACCCCCCGAAGTGGAGAGTGTTCTTGAGAGGCCCATCAGCGTAGCTTTGACAGGATTCTTACTACTCGGGTAGCTACTTAGTGCAGTACATTAGTACACAGTATGGAACTAATGTCCATCCCAATCCGAACTGAGAGAGCACAACTTCCTACGGGTCAAGTTGTTTTTCTATCAGACACACTCGACGTGGGCAAGAATTTATGATTTCACTTTATCAAAATCCCCCCCTCCCACGTCAGAGGGTATGCTGCGAACTAAGGCACCACGCTCATCTGGTCTGGATTTCACACTGACCGAGAAGTTGGCCTTTGATTCCCTAGTGTTTGTACTGAGGGTGTTTTATTCTAGAGGTGTACGAAGCTTTGAAATGTTAGAAGTTTAAGGTCAAATCTCCCACAATATCCTTCACACCTTTGAAATATTCCGTAATAAGAACGCGTTTTTCAAACTGTGCTCTGCGCAGCCGTACGGCCCCGCCATAGTTATTTTGGGCTCACTGAGGCAATTTTAGATATTTAAAAAAAAATAGCATCAGTAATTATGATTGTTAATTATTTTAAATATGAATAAAGAGTATTTGCCAAAGGCGCAGACAGAACATGTGATGTTTTCCATTTGTTTTATACTTGTAAAATTTAACTGTCATTTTTTTTTTTAGCACCACGTCTTACTACCCGTTTGGGTTATACGCTTATGTACCAGTTACGCTAATGGTTTTTGGGATCAGGAAGGTTATATTTAGAGGAAGTGTACCCGTATTTGCGTGGAGGGAGAGTAGAAAAACCACCTGCAAGACAACAAACCGAGATCCAAACCTTGGTCTCCCCGTTAATGGCAATCTAGTCTACAGTGAGAGTAGCGCGTTAGACCACGCGGCCACTAAATCGGGTAGCTGTCGTTTTTGAATGTTCATAATCAGCTTGGAGCGTGTTGCGGCTCATAGCCTATACAAACATGTTTGCTTAAATATATTTTATACTTTTATTTTTTTCAAGGAGTCTTACTATCCGTTTGAACTATACGTATTTTAATCACACTAGAGGGTAAGGGTTGAGTAAGATATAATTTTGAGAAAATGTAAGCACATTTGAGTGAAAGGAAAGTGGGAAACCATTTTGAAAAACCTATCTTCTGTAAATATGGCTGGAATTCGAAACCTGGCTTCCCCGATACTAGAAAATTAGACCATCAGAGGGTGACTTTAATTCAGCGTACCCATTGATGTCAAGGTGTTAGCCGTGAATCGAATCTGGGAACCCTAGGCTCAGAGCCAGGTGCACTGACCATTACACCACGGAAGATGGATAGTAATATAGAGTATAAGTATTGCAGACAAGCAAATTAGATGGATATGTCATGTGGGCGGGATGTGGCCCGCGGGCCGTGATTTTGTGAACCTTGTAATAAACAGTATTTTAACACCGACTAATGATTGAATGACTTCTACGTGAGCATAGATACATTTAGATACGTCAACATATAAGAATATGGGGTCTTTTTTTCCCCCTCTCTGACCTTTTACTTTCTCTTGACATAACGGAGAGAAAATATTGTGATCGTCAAAAAATTCGAACTTGAGATTTTGATAAATGTCGACGTTTCGTGACGCCCCTGAAGCATAAAAAAGTGTTTTTCACGATGATGTATGTATGTACCTTGGGCTAGAGCCTAAACTATTTTACAAATTGGGCTATAACTTGATATCTGGAGTTTTCATAGGGTCCCCCCGAGGGGTTTTTAAAATTAGATGTCTAACCCTAAATTTAAGGGTAGTTTACTGAAGGGCAACAACAACAAAAAATAGATTTTCTCGAAATTCACTCTAACTATTTTGATTAAATTTTATATCTAGACACTTTTTTATTATTATAAACAAGATATCAATTCTCATTTTCTCATGAAAATTACATTGAGGGTACTTTATATGCGGGGAATTTTCCAATTTTGATAATTTCTCCGCAACTATTTGAGATACGAAATAACTCTTCATTATAAAGTTGTAGGATAAGGATAAAAATATTTTATTTGAAATTTATGTTTGTAAAATCAATAATTTCTTAGCCATAAGCAAATATACATACTTAATAATTCACGTCTTTGAAAATGAATTTGATTCTTATGCTCTTTGGTGGACAAAGATGTTTCTCTTTTCTCAATTTTTATGTAATAGTGTTCCTTGTTCTTAATGCCATAGAATAAGTAACACTGAATATTATTTAATTTATGATCTTTGGTATAATGTTTCTACAACAATTTATATACCTATTATTTCGTTTCACAAATCCTACGAGTTTTTTAGTAAATGTATATTTTAAGATAAAAGCAAAAGAAAGTCTGTATGGTGTGCCATAGCCAGTTATTTTATTTACCTGAATGCACTTAATGGGAAGTTTAAAAATTAAAAATAGTATTACCGGTATATGACAACTACAAAACCTTATCTTCGATTTCAGCTTCGAATTTGCTTCACATTTTTAAAGTTTCGCTTTGACTTTGTTCCTTATTTAAAATGTGAACTTAGCACACCTACAGATTATTTTTTTCCTTATTTGGTTTGCCAATGTTCCTTCACTAAAATGTGGAATTAAAAAAAAAAATTATACCTTACTCATACCTTTCCCATTTGTGTAAATATGCGGATAGAATGGGTAACAAAAAAAAAACAGATTTTTTTACTTACTTTAACTTAAATTGTTACAGTTCAAGTTCGAACTATTCATTTAAAAATGAAATCCATTCTTCTTGTTTTAACTTGCGCAAAAAGTTCAATAATTTTCTCGTTGATCTCTGGATGACAATTGAGGAAATTTTTCTCCATTGAAAGTACTGCAAGCGCATTTAGTCTTTCTTCTAAATAAAAGAACCGAAAAAAACTAATCAAATAGAATAGCTGGAAGCAGAATAATAATCTAATTCTACACTCTTCTACACTTCATCACATTCAAGAATATAGAACACGGTTTTTAAGCACAGCATACGCTGAGTAAAAAAAACTTCCTTCCAACATCACACCATAGCTGGTACTGTGAGATTAACAGTGCTCTCTCTACCTGACAGTCCCGCCTTCCTCCCAACCTCGATCTTATGTGCGCATGTGCACAACAGTCAAACACCACGTCGCTGGCACTGTGAAGAGCACAGTTCCATACAAAGATTTTTGTATATTTTTTATAAACTGGGGGATGGCTACTGAAGTACTGACATTAAGCTCAAGGAATATATTTTGTACTACAAAAATAAATAAAGAATTAAATATAAAAGGACTCATTATATTAAATGTTATCGATAATATCAAGTGGAAATAGGGGCTGCTGCAGTTCCGCAGTGACTATATACGAGTCGCCACTGCTAATTACGCAAATGAGCTAAGGATGAGGCAGGTTGAATTTAGAGGAAATTCATACACATTGAAGTTAAGGGAAAGTGGAAAACCATTTTGGAAAAACTATCTTCAGTACACCTAACCGATATTAGAACCTCTATCTCCTCATCATCGAATGTCTAGTCTACTACAGTAGTAGCAAGTTAGGCCACGCGGCCACCGAAGCGGATAATATCTTCCTAAGCATCTTTTTTTCGAACACCCTATATTTTTTTCATCATATAATATAAAAGACCATGTTTCACTACCATAGAGAACAAGTGGTAAAATTATTGTTTGTTTATTCGAGTCTTACATTCCTTGATAGGTGTCAATACATCAACAACTTACTAACAGATTAAATGAATGCATTTCCTGACTATTCTTTTCCTAATTTCCAATCTAATATCGTTATTGCAGGTTAAAATTGTTCTTAAATATTTAAATTCATTAACCCTCCCAAACGATATGCTGCTTGAAGTAATCTCTAAATTATCGTCCTCATTCCGGATTATCGGTGTGATCATTTATACTTAGGGCCAGTTTCATAGTCAGACTTAATACGCCTCAAGTGCGGTGCTACATTAAGTACAAGACGACACCTACCTAAACCAGAATGGAATGGGTCAGTTTCCTATGCGAGAACGGCCCATTCCATTTGAGTTTAGGTAGGTGTCATCTTGTATTTAGTGTAGCGCCACACTCGAGGCGTACTAAATTTGACTATGAAACTGGCCCTTAGTTTTTTCTGCGTTGATTAGATTTGATTTTTACCCATTTTGCCCTTTTTAATTTTTTCCACTCTAAAATATATCGCCCATTAATATCCGGAAAGGTCAAGTAAAAAGGTAGAAAAAGTTTTAAAAAAGGTAAAAAATACTCTGGCCAATTTTTAAAAACCTATAAAAAGAGTATCAAGTAAGAAGTGTAAAAAGGCTTAAAAGGATAAAACGGGCAAATAGTTTAAAAATGTAAACGTGGTAAAAGGGGTAACTTAAAAATGGTAAAAAATTATAAAATTTGGATACATTACTTTTCACCCTTGTGGCCCCTTTTGCATTTTATACCCCTTTCACCCTAGAATAATACACTTTTTTACCTTTGTCTCTCCAACCCTTTTTTATATTTTAATCCTTTTTACACTTTTTTCAGGTTTACTCACCTTATTTATAAAATAACATCTTTGTTTGGATTTACTTTTTAATTTTACCCTTTTTGCTCTTTTCAACCTTTTCCCTATTCTTACCCTAAACTATTTCTCTCTTACCTACCTCGGTGGCGTAGTTGGCTGACGCGCTATTTTCGTGTTTAGCCAGACAACCGACGACGGGGGAATTGATGTTCAAATCTCGGTCGGATGAACTGGGGGGTCCTAAATTGTTTTCCACTCTCCCTCCACACAAATGTGGGTTCTCTTCCTCTAAATTCAACCTTCCCAATTCCTAACCAATTAGCATAATTAGTACTTAAACATATAATCCGAACGGGTAGTAAAACGCGGTGCTATAAATATTAATATATGTGCTAATAACCAGAACAGGTAGTAGGACCCAATAAAAACAGAAAAACGCATAATATGAGTGCATATTAATGTGGGTCTCAAGCTAATCTAGGGCTTAGGGATTAGGAGTGTGGTTTATATAAAGTGTAACCACATTCGCGGGGAGAAAGGATTAGAAAACCTCAGTGATAAATAAGAAGGGAAAAACTCATCCGCCAATTGACTCACCTAATGCACCCAGCCGAGATTTTAACCTCGTGCCTCCCTCATTGCTGGAAATCCTGAGTGTCGTCTTAGACCACATGACCACCGGTTCTCAGGCGCTAGAATAGCAACCTTTAGCTTCAAAATATAACGATGAATTAAATAGCAAAGCTATTGTATTTGTTGATTACGATTATAGCCTCATCTAAACATCATATTCTTTCAATTGAAAAATGACACATGCACGGGACATTTCTGGATAGCCCAGTGGTTAGAGCATTGGCGTACTAAGACAAAGTTTTCAGGTTCGATTCCTGTGTCCAGGTGTCATTTATCAATTTAAATAATATTCAAAATATAATGATAAAATCAAATAAATACATATTAATAAAAGTGTCACCACCCACGCTACTATTTAAATTCTGTAAACGAACCATTGTACCTCGGGTCATATTTGGGGGGATATGTTGGGGAGGGGGTTGAAGGAAAGGGGAGGCGCCCTCACGGGAGTGTTTAATAGAAACAATGTGTTTTTTTGTCCGTGAGCTAACAAACGTGTTTCTAGTCGGGTTCTATTGAGAACTACTTTTTTTTTTAGCTCACAATCTGGCAATCAATGAGCTATTACGTACGCATTTGAAAAAAAATTAAAAATAATGAAAAGGTGTAAACACATGAACGTAAAATGCTATATTTTTTATGCTCTTTTACTGGCTCTTTCATATACTATACTTTTGTAGGACGTAGGTCTCTTCATTTATAGAAAAATTAAACGTATATTATTATTATTTATGTGTTTGAGGATAATTATTCCTATTGAAACTCGTGCCAGTGGGTACGCAGACAAAAACTACATTTTCATCTCCTTCGTCAAAAGAATATATTTCGATTCAAATTATTTTGTTTTACTACCTTTTATTTTTTGCGTTGTGATTGATAGCATATTTATAACAATACTAGTATTTAGGAACATTCCTAAAAAAGAGTGAGCTAGTTCGATTGAGTTCAATCTCCAAAATATGATCTTGTTCAAGCTGTTATTCTAAAATAGAATTAATTTCATTATTCTAGTTCATATAAAAAAATATTTACAGTTCCATAGTGCCTTGTTATATACTTTTACTTGTCCATTTTGTAAAGCAAAATAATTAAAGTTGTTACGTCCAAGTTCCATGTCCTTTATGTTTCATGTATACCACAGTTGGCAGTAGGTTTTATTTGAAATTATTCTAGGGTACCAACAAACAACAAAGTGAAAATAAATTACAAAAATAAAAACTATTATCGTACCATATGAAACAAATTAAATATGTGAGATGCAGACAGTGGCGTGTTTTGGCTGTTGCCACGGTAAGCAAAGCTAGCTGTAAATGTACCTGTGAATGTTTACATCACTAAGTAGAACCCTTATTGGTCGGGTATCCACAAAATATATTCCCATATGAGGTATTTAGAGCAGTAAAAAGCCTACGCGCAGTCAGCAGCGTGGCTGCCTACTGAGTTAAGCGTCCCGGGTTCGATTCTTGGCATAGCAGAACAAATTATCATTGATGAAATGCGGATATCTCCTTTTATAGTGATGAATTAACGGCTGAGGGCTGGTTGGTGTGTTTGTCTTAGGTTTAAGGTAATTAGCGGAAATATGTTGAAAATAGCACGTGGTCCTCATATAACACTTTTATTTATTATTATTATTATTTAGCACCGCGTCTTACTACCCGTTCGGGTTATACGCTTTAAGCACTAATTACGCTAATGGATTAGGAATTGGGAAGGTTGAATTAAAGGAAGTGAACCCGCATTTGCGTGGAGGGAGAGTGGAAAACCATTTAGGAAAAACAACCCCCAGTTCACCCGACCGAGATTCGAGCCTCGATCTCCCCGTCCTCAGCAGTCGAGCTCAACACGACAAGTGCGTTAGCCAACTACGCCACCGAGGCGGGTTATAACACTTTGATTAAATAAGTTTGGGAAACGCAAACATATTCCATCAAAGAGGTGCTTTCACACAGAAATAGGCGCATAGCAAAAAAAATTATACCAAAGGTACCATTTTAACTATCTGAGCTAACCCTGGTAACACTCCAAGGCACGACATGGAGGCATGCTATGATTTGGCAAAAGTGTAACTGCAAAATCATGCTGTCAATGACACCTAGTCAAGATTCTTTTCTTGGAAATAAACAGTTTGGTCGAAATAAGTGTAACGATTGAAAAACTATGATCAGATAAAGGAACTTTAAAGTAACGACAAAATAAGTCATTCATGTTGTAATCGCACGCGGCATATTTACACCGAACGTCCCGCGTTTTAATCCTGACCGGCTCAATATACGCCTTAATAATAATGGCGTGCTTGGGTGACACCAATCTATAGATCCGGTTGCGGAAATATTAGGCAGTACTAATGCACCGTTGGCTAAGGGACGTTTGAATGTTCAATCGTACATTATTTTCGTGGAGGCTCTTTCCATCTCCCGATGAGTAGGGAGGATGATAGTAGAAAACATGAAGGGGGTGAATCAAATGAAGATTTTAACCTAATTTAATCCTAGCTAACTCTTTTGTACTAACCGGGGATTGAACTAGGGACCTCTAGGTCAGCAGCCAGGGGCTTTGACCACTATACTATCCTTGGTTGGTTAATATACACCTTAATCGTTCTCGATAAGCGTATGTAAAGTTATTCGTGGGTACTATACTCTATTTTCTTGGGTATTCAGGGGCCAGGTAGGTACGTAGCGTCTACTATCAACGTTTATGGAGAAGCGATTATTACACATGGCATAAACATTAATTTGAGCTAATTGTTGCATTTATTTATCTAAATTTGGATTTATAAAATTTTGTAATTGTGGTTAACATATTTAGAATAACTATTGCTTTTATATAATTTAAACACATCCTTAAAAGGAACGGTCTTCTTCATGAATACTAAGAAGGAAAGGTTGAGGGAAATAGGAGCTTAGGAAGGAGGAGGATTAAAATATTGGAAAAAATAACATTCTAGGAGCGCAAGGAGGGGGCAGAGGACAGGGTTCATTGGTGGCCTAAGTTCACTGATAAAAAGAATTGACCTGTCGTAAATCCCAGTCCACACGCAATGTTTTGTACAACGTTTTGCCTGCGAAGTTGAAGACTGCAGACAAGACGTTTCGTGTGAACTGGAAAAAAGTGAGATCCTGTGAACTGCGTGGAGACGTTACACGGAGACGTAAAACTGAGGCCAATAGTGTATATATACACACTATTGGCCTCAGTTTATATATATATATATATATATATATATATATATATCGATATCGATGAACTGACTTGTGGACAGCGTTTGGACGCTCCCTTCCGTTTTATCTATACATGTTGCTAAGTTTTCTTTCTATATTGGGGCAGAAACAATGATCGCGGTTTAAAAAAAATATTTTTTATTGATTTTTTTTATTATTGTTTGACGATGGCTGATCTTTGTCAGTGTTAACTTGAGTTTCTTACGGACACTCAGAAATTTTATTAATACAGTAGCCAATTTTTGGACCATCTTGAGCATCGCTTGCACTAAGAGTGAGGTTTACACTGACGCAACCCGCATTACACCTATTTAACCTAAGGTTAATCTCATTACCAAGATTTCTCAACAACCACAAATGATAACAATCTTATTCTTGTATCATGTTAAAGGTATTAATACACTTAAAAGACATTACTTATTACATTTCAAATTAAACCAATGATACAATTTTTTAATATTAAAATAATGATTACACCATTTTTAAATTTTAACAGTGTAGTGAGAAAGAAATTCAAATTTTTGACAAATACTGTCTCGTAGCTATTGTTTTACGTTTCCATGGATACGATTACTGTTTTTTTTTACTATAATAATTATATAGTGAAATCTTGATAAGGCCAAAGTTATGTAAAAGTATTAAAAAAATTGTGCGTGAGATAGGTCACTTTACTTCCCAGCTGTCATTATAAACCGCATTAGTGGTTGAAGGTTTTCCTGGAAATATAGCGAGTAACAGAAAAGAGGTTTGAAGGGGGGTGGTGTTGGAACGGGGGCTGGGGTTTGACCATTCTAGCTTTTACCTGTGAGATGGTGGATGAACGAAAATATTTACGTTAACAAACTATTGATGATTCCCAGTTTTTTTAGCAACACGTCTTACTACCCAATTTTATAGTTCAGACAGTAATATACTCAGCTATAATAATATTGTTTTTGGTGTCTTTCACGCTTCATATACTTTCTTATGTAGCTGGAATACATTGTGTATACATAATAATTTCTGAGTTATATATTATTGTGTTTTTGTTGGTCTTTCATTCTTAGCACTTTAAAAAAATCATATAACTAAACATAGGCCATGCATTTAAAACGCCTATCTATAAGTAATTCAAGCTGCAAAATACCACAAGAATGAAACGAGACCATTGAATGAGCATATAGCTGATTTGAGAAATGACATACTAAACAACTCCAATTATATATTTGGAGACCACCATAGATGAGCTGTATATTTTTGTAAAGGACCCAAACAGAATGAAAAATAAATGATACGACACAATCGCAAAAACTTTCTCATATTGTGTATTATAGCTTCGAGGAAAATTTTCCAAAAATAGGCCTTTAGTAAGTTACTATTATATAAGTTTTACTCATAAAAATAAATAAATCATCCTGTTAATCACAATAATCACTCTTTACATATGGATTTTAAACCAAATTGTTAAAACATAGGACTATTTAAAGAAATTCAAATTTTCGAAACTAAATTATTTGTAAACTACCCAAAAATTGAAACACTACGGATTCTTTCCAGATATAATATTGCTGTGATAATATTTCGGTTGTATATAGCTCCGTGGTCGAGCGCCTATCACTATACGGAATAAATACCGTTTAACTAGCTGTTAATTGCTCCGTGATCGAGCACTAATTAAATAGCTATATTTATTAAATGAAAGAAAGAGAACTATTGATGGCTGTTGATTCACACACGGTTTATTCAAATGACATCTGTTAATTACTTATACATACTCCAATTAAATGCTTTATATCAATGCACACTTGTGATATTAACGTAAATTATTGTATTCTGTGTTAGACTGTGACTGCGACAGCCAGTGCTAGTGACAGCGAGTCCCTGACTGCGTTAGTGCGTTGCTTGTGCCTGACTGACTTGTGTGACGTTGATTGTGCCGTAAACATACGGACAAGCGGCTTATATATGACATACCCCTTGCCTCTTGGGCCCTTCATCAACAGTGTAAAAACGAACTAATATAAAGAGTCCTGGTGACAGGTGTTGTGAAGGCTAGCTTCTTATTGGCATAGGGAATTGGCGTTCTTTGCCAAATACTACGGAGTGGTTCTTTAAAAGGAAAAATTGTATAAAAAATCTATTTTAATGGTGTAATCCTTTTCACATTATTTCTGAAAAGTGCGTGTTTCTTCATGGATGAATCATAAAAGGATACTCTACATATGTTACTTTAAAGAAAAATGACCTTCATCCATGACTTTTTATATATTTTAGAGTGATCCAAACCAATATCATTACAAAATTATTTATTTGTAAAAATAAAAACTTATTTCTCTTTATCTTGAAAAACTATTAAAAGATTACCAATTTGATTTAAATCTTCAAGGTCCATTTCCAAAACGTTCAATTTTTTGTTTTTGTTTAAGTAAGCTAACCTTAAATTAATTTAGTTTTAATGTTCATATCAAACATTCTCTAGATATCTATTTTAAACCAAATTGTTAAGGCCATTTGTAAAATATTTCAAGTTTTTGAAAAATCAGTCAAACTACCCATAAATAAGTTTTTAGCCCCGAAAAAGTTCAGTGTTAATTGTTATGTCAAACAATAACATGGTACCCATTTGTAACCAGATAGGTGTATCAATTTGAAAATATTTTAAGTTTTTGAAAAATCATTCATCGGTAAATTACCCTTCAACAAATTTTTGCCCAAATAAAGCATTATATAGTGCTATTTGTCATGTCAAACAAATCAAAGATAATACATTTTAAACAAAATCGTTAAAAACACTTTTTGAAAAATCTGTAATTAAAAAGATTATTCATCAGTAATCTACCCTCAATTGCAGGGCTAGCTTAAAAAAAGTTTTGTGATATAGTCCTATAATATCTAAATTTCAAGTTCAAACAAATTTTATCAAACCATTTTGAATCCGTGGCCAGGAAAATACAGTGTAATGATATTGATTTGGATCCCTCTAAAATATGTAAAAAGTCATTGATGAAGGTAATTTTTCTTTAAAGTAACATATGTAGAGAATCCTCTTATGATTCATCCATGAAGAAACACGTGCTTTTTAGAAATAATGTGAAAAGGATTGCACCATTAAATATATTTGTTTATACAATTTTTCCTATTAAAAGAACAACTCCGCAATATTTGGCAAAGGACGCCAATTCACTATACCAATAAAAAGCTAGCCTTCACAACACCTGTCACCAGGCTCTATCTATTAGTTAGTTTTTACACAATTGACGAGGGTACCAAGAGTCAAGGGGTATGTCATATATAAGCCGCTTGTCCATATGGTTAAGTGCAGTCTGGAGCTCACAAAGGCACAAGTCTGCCACCCAAGCACGCACCCACCCACTGACTGGCACTAACAGTCAAACAGGCACTCGCACTCGCAGTTTAACACATAATACAATAATGTACGTTAATATCACAAGTGTGCAGTGATATCAAGCATTTAATTGGAGTATGTATAAGTAATTAACAGATGTAATTTGAATAAACCGTGTGTGAATAAACAGCCATCAATAGTTCTCTTTCTTTCATTTAATAAACATACCGATTTAATTAGTGCTCGACCACGGAGCAATTATCAGCTAGTTAAACGGTATTTATTCCGTACAGTGATGATAGGCGCTCGACCACGGAGCTATAGACAACCGAAATATTATCACAGCATTATTATATCTGGAAAAAATCCGTAGTGATACAACAAAAAGACATGGAGACAGATAGAATTGAAAAATCCACTTTTTTGGGTTGGTGTTCAAATAAAACGTAAAAATTTGTCATAATTTCTTTATCGATTGTTTTCACGATCACAATACTTTTCCTTGATACGGGAAAGTAAACATAACGTGATTTTGATTTTTTAGTTATGCTATAGCAAACATTTTTTCAGTCTCTTGATAGTTCTTCTGATTCATTCCATTTTCTGCGTGTAGGCTATTGCCTTCAAACAGGATCTTAGGGTTCCATTTTCTTCATAACGACGCGTCATTATTCTTTCAAGCCGTTCGTCATACTTATTCTTCCTCTTTGAACCTTCAATGTTCAACTATGATCTAAAAAATTGACAGTTTGTTTTTTCAGGCTCTCCTTTCAAACAAATGGCGACGTCTTTCTCTTTAGGGTTTGGCCTTCCTAAGAGGGTGTTCAGCTGGTTGTTCCAGCCCTCTACGGCATTTCACATTTCAGTTCCACATTTTTATTGAAATTTTTGGATTTTCTAGCAAATTATTTACGAAGTAATTAAAAAAAACTTTAGTTTCACAGATTCTGGGGCTTGAGAGTGTATTTCTAACCATTTACTATGAACTTCCTCTGTTTTTAAGAAGGCCAGAGCTGCACATATGCGTATATGCAAATGGATTTCTTCATTTTCTCGATAGTCGACTGAAAGTCCTAGTTCTTGAACTTTACGCCAAAGGCATTTCTTCAAGTGGCAGAAGCACACACTGATCTCTGTCTAAAGAGATACTTGGCCAATTACAGATATGGATGCCAATTCAAAATCCACATTCACTCTTTCTGGTTTCCACTCCGGAACAGCCTGAAGGATGAGCCAAAACAAGCGAATGTAGGTTTCTTTATTCTCATTGGGTAAAAAAGCAAACAAGACGGGATGGATATTAGTTTAATTTTATCCATGCTCGCAAAATCAGCATGAATATCTAAAACAAAATTGCTTACTACAGCACTTAAAAGTACCACCCATGAAAAAATGATGAAAGCATTTCAAGCTGCACTTTTTGCCCTTCTCACGGCAAAAAACAATAATTCTATTTTCCTCTCCGTCGTCAGCTAACAGGAAAGAAGAGCCATCAAACATCTTCAGTGTTCCTTCATCGAAAACAACTTATTGGCAGTTGTTAGGCTCTTTTGTATTTCCTTGCGCCTTACATCATTGCCGCTGTGAAGTTCTCATTGACTCTTGTTACGGCATTTCGACTACAAACTCATACCCTGTAAAAATAACATAACATTGAAATAAGGGCATGAAATCGGTGACTCTCTATCTATGACGCCTTAAAATAATAATTGAATGAGCATAAATAAAAGTGTCCGTGTGTTTGTTTTCTCACTTTCATCCCTAGACAGCATAGAAAGAATGAATAGTTCTTGAAACAAGCTTAGAAAGTCAAATGTACAAGCTTGTTTCAAGATTAATAAGGTATTTGAGGGGATTCCAAAATTATACAATATATTATAAAACAGAGTGCAAAGTTACCTTTGTCGTGAAGGTTGCCTAGAGTATCGTTGTAAACCTTGGTAATTGACGCTTCTTCTTCTCGAACCTTTTTCTTAGCCTTTTGCATCCGCTCCTTCACCTCTAACTGAACATCGTTCGTAACTCCACACACATAATCACTCGAAGGGCCAATAACCACTTTATTCTCTTTCAGTTTTATGAAAATTAAACACTTATCCTATTGCTGCCTTACACAAATCCACGTGATATTACCATCCTTCGCTTGTTTTTTATTCCTGTAAATTTGTCCCTCGAAATGTGTGCACAAACCACCCTTATTAGTAACACTTAACTTTATCTCCGTGTTAACACTTCTAAATTATCGCACGACATATACACCTGAGATGTCAAGTTGGTAATGACTAATGGGGTAGAACCGGCCGGACACTGGGGGGTGGGGGTGGGGGGGAACTGGGGGACGTGTTGTTGTTCAAGTGGTAGGCCTACGTTTTGTTGCATGATAAACAATCAAGAGTCATTATATGACCCTTCGTAGGCAGCCTTCCACCTGAGTGCCATGTTTTGTCCCTGGTACGTTTTATCACTTATTCAATTATAACAAATTCAGATCACATTTAGTAATTACATATTATTATTTTAGGATATAATTATTTTTTGTTACCTCTAGCCAAAAGTGTTTGTACAATGGGTGCTTTAGAATAAAAAAAATATATATTGTTTTAACTCTTCTAGGATTTAGTTGATAGCAGACAAAATTCTGTTTTTTTTTATTAGATACAAATTTNTCAAGAATTATTAGAAGACCCTGCCATCCTCCTGAGTGGTGAGTGGTATGTTTTGTCGCGAAAACCCGAGTGGTACATTTTGTCGGGATACCATAAATATTTTTGCTGTTTAAAAATTGATTTTAATTGAAGTAGTATCACGGTTTCAAAGGCGTTAACATACTTGGAATTCTGTTGAATCAATTAATTTATGAGAAGTTTTTTTTGTTACATTTGGGACACTGTCTATTAGTATCTTAATCTAATGGTGTAGGGATGAGAAAAATATTTAAGAGGAAGTGGGGTGACCTTGCGGTCTAGGGGTAAGGTGTTGGACTTCTGTGCTGGGCGGTCAGGGGTTAATTCTCGGTCCCGACACAGATTTATCTGATTACCAAACCCTTCCATCATCTCTGACAACTTGTGGATATGTGGGATTCCGTGTCTCGGATTCCACGTTAAACTGTAGGTCCTCCATTTCATCTCACAATCCCTCTACTATTACACATGAGCATAAGTAACTAATAATAATAGGAAGTGAACCCACATTTGCGTGGAGTGAAGATGGGAAAACAACAGTGATAAATCATTTGTGGAAAATCATTCTCAGTTCTTCCGACCGAGATTCAAACCTCAATCTCCCCTTTAACGGTGATTAATGGATCGCGATCCAATGACTCAACCTATAAACTACCTCTGCGAGTCTAGGAAGCTACATGAAATAAGTTTAATCAAGTTAGCTTTTTTCATGTTGGGTGTTTTTAATTATTATGCTTTAACACTGGAAATTAGTTATATTATTATGATTTAGTCAATGGCGAAAAGAGGTTGAAGGACAATATTTTCTGTAATGCAGCAGCATTTTTTAAGAGAGGGAAGGGTAGAACATAATGATAAATCTTATGAGAGTAAAAAAGTCACAATCATAGTAATGTATTTACACTGCATTTATCTATAATAATAAAAGAAAGTTTTTGTCTGTGTGTTTGTGTGCAATGCCCAGCCAAATCTACGGCATGCAAAGATATGAAATTGTTAACATAGGAGGATGGAAGGGGGTCAGAATGTACCTCGAAACAGGATTTTTAAATTGGCTACTTTTAACAAATTTTTTAATAAAATACTTTTAATCTGGTTTAGAATTACGTTTCAGAGATAATGTTTCAAAATGAAATCAGGGACCATGGCGGGGGAAGGGGGAAGGGATGTATATAATTCTTATACCACAGTGGGTCACGGGCAACGCCGTGCGGGATTGCTAGTACATGATTCATTTAGAAAAATACAAATTACACGCTACTGCCGTTGACGTTTATATTTTAGACAATCATAATACATTTACAAACGATATAGCTATCATTATTTATATAAATTGAAATCATTATTATTATGGAAAAAATAAACTTAAGTAATGCTCTCTTATTTGTTTTTGTGTATGATATATTCGTGTGAATTGGATTCGCACAATATGGAGAAAATGAAATTTTAATTTTGGTTGGCTTAGGTAAAGTACCCTTATTTGTTTATTTGTATAATATATTTATAGGTAACGCAATGCTTGATTGAGGGCACCTCGTAATAATAAAAAGAAATAATAAAAAATTGAACATCTGTCCGACACCTTAGCTCAATCGGTAGCGTGTCTGCCTACTGAGCTAAGGGTCCTGGGCTCGATTCCCGGTATGACCTAAGACTTTATAAATAGTGAAATCTGGGCTTACCCTTTCACAGTGATAAATCAACGTCTGAGAACTGGATCTTGTGTCTGTCCTCGTCTTGGGTTGAATTTGGCCTATAATGCATGTGAAGCCATAACAAGCCTAGCCAGCCTGTAGTGGAAAATAGATGACTTGAATAAAAAGTTGACTCAGACAATAGGCTGTACACAATCATGAATGTAAATAAAAAACCAACATCTAATTTTGGGATTTAAATATAACAGTTCTCTATTCTACCCCTCAAACTCTCTTTGCAACCCTCAAACAAACTATCTCTGGCACTCACTCCCAATGGCTCAGAGGCTAAATAGTACAGGTATCATTTCAAAGTTCACACGATGGGAATGCCGACTCTTAAAACGTTTAGTTTGCCTTATTTTTGCAAGACAAATTACAAAAATTGACCAGACAAGCCCTTCTTCTGTGATGGATTCCGTGGAACTGAGTAGGAAAAACTGTGCTAATAACTGTACTGTGTAGACACCACTGAACTGCCACCTTTATTTATTTTTTTTGACAGTTTTGCTTGCGCAGTGATAATTGAGCAATAAAATGTTGCAGGGGAACAGGATTTTTTAAGACAGAACGCATAGTAATAATAATAAACAACGAGTTGGTGTGACTATCACACAACCATTTCTCGTGACTATTAAAATGTGAGTAGGACCTACGTACTGGTTGACTGCATCCAAGTGAGCGTCCCTCCCGGATTTTCTCGTGTGATTCTCTTCTACTCTCGCGGATCTCCAGGAAGGCTCAACCAATAGCAAGTCAGCCCTGAACACCGACAAACATACACCTGATCCTCCAGTTTAAAATGGCTGCGCTTCCTGTGAAAGCTTGAGTCCTTCAACACGGCTATCGCTAGGTGCCATCAAGAGGCATTAAAAATTTTAAAAAAGAAGTTAATTTCATGCATGGTTTCACTAGAGAGAGAACACAAATATACTTCTCCAGTTAATAGGCTGACTTTCACAAAGTCAGGTTCAGGTATTGACCCAACCCCCTCTTCAAATAATCCTACCTCACAAGAAGTTTACGCAGATTGCCCACACGATTACAATGGTTCCTTTATGATGAACTTATTAAAAGAGAATCGTTTAGCAACTGCACATTTGACCCACCTCGGTGGCGTAGTTGGCTAACGCGCTTGTCTTGTTGAACTCGACTGCTGATGACGGGGAGATCGAGGTTCGAATCTCGGTCAAGTGAACTAGTTTTCCACTCTCCCTCCACGCAAATGCGGGTTCACTTCCTCTATTTAACCTTCCCAATTCCTAATTCATTAGAGTAATTAGTACTCAAAGCGTATAACCCGAATGGGTAGTAAGACGCGGTGCTAAATATATATATATATATATATATATATTTAAAACTGAACATTTGGAAATGCTTTATCACTGAGCATTGACACTAGCGAACCCCAGAGTTGATGGACTCAACCTGGCTCAAGGACGTAACTTCTGTAAGAAGACACTATAGACGCGGATGAAATTAAAAGCATCGTGTTTTTCTCTCGATAATTGGGCGTAAGCGGTAGGTGGTAACAAAAATCACCAATATAGCCGAGGCTGGCCTATCAGTACCGATCTCACTCGCCGTTCTCTCATTCCTCCTCACACCACTTTCCACTGCTGGTCGTGTCGGCCGTCTCCTGAGGACCTGGTGAGCCAAAAGTCGGGTCAGGTAGAAAACCCATGGTTTTGACCGTGTGGACAGCACAAATTTTGTGTTTTAAACATCAAGCTATTTGTTAAAATTAAGTAACCTCCTCTACTAATATTATTACATGGTTGGTCAAATAACTCCTAATTATATGATTCTTGAAGTAGAGCCTAGTAGTTTAGTAAATAATCAAAACACATTTGTTTTTAGATATTTAAATAAAAATATATTATGTGTTTACGATTGATTAATTATTATTGTTATAATTGTATTGTTATTAATATCTAAAACATATTTGTTATTTTTCAAGAATTCAAAACTAATAACCGAAAGAAACATCACATATAACACATATTAATTAATTAAACTTTGAACCCCTTTGTTTTGATACTTATGTACATATTTCTTTGTACCGCATCTTACTACCTATCCTGGTGAAACTGGGATTATTAAGTTAGAATTTTGAGAAAATGTACCCTAAAATACATAACATATTGTTAATGTACAGATTGTACATGAATTGTGTTATAAGTGTGGCGAAGCTATGCAATTTGATATCTCTTAAAAAAGTATAAGGCTCGTAGCTTATTGAAGTCTTATAAAATTCCTGGTGACCTGGTGGTCTAGGGGTAAGGTGTCAGACTTCTATGCTGGCGGCCGGGGTTCAGTCCTCGGTCCCGGCAAAGATTTATCTGATTACCAAACCCTTTCTTCACCTCTGAAAAGACATCTTGTGAATGTGAGGAATGCCAGGCCTCCACCGTGGTTCGTATTCCACGTTAAACCGTAGGTCCATTTCATCTCACAATCACCCTACCATTACACATTAGTGTGAGTATAACCCGAACGGGTAGTAAGACGCGGTGCTAATAATATATAAAATTCCTAACAATTATAGCCCAAACCGTGTTTAAGAAAACTTTAAATGGTGGGGACTTTATTCCAGATCCCCGAATGTAAAAACTCCAAAATAATTATTTGGATAGAGAGCCCAGGCTTATGTTGTTACAGTAAAAGGCTATTCATAAACAAATTATTATTTGTCAATGCAGATACATCTTTTAGAAAAAGTTAATTTGTTTTTATAGCTCAATTTTGAGAAATATTAATTTAAATGGTTAATATTAGTTTATAGATTTATTTACTGACTTTTAGTAGGTAGAATCATGTTTATTTTAAATTTTTATGAAAGTGCATTATCTTAGAGAGGAAATATGTTTGTTTTAAGAAAATCTTTTAAATGGGTAAATAAGTTGAAATTGTCATTATTTTTATTTAACGTAAACTTACGTGGAACTTTTTCCACAATATTCACATAGAAACTTTTTTCTATTACAATACACAATGTTGTAATAATAGGGATGTTATTTTATATTTCACAACATTCATGATTTGAAATTGAACCATAAGACTTTATTTAAAAATAAACTAGTTTCAAAACAATACACACTAAAAAGCTACTTAAATACATGTTTATCAAAAATTCAATTTTGTTAAAAAAACAAATGAGTATATAATATACATGTATATATAACTTACGCTTATTTATAAAAAAAACACAATATAGATGTTTCCTATTTATTAATATTATTTTCAAGATGTTTTCTCAACTATCCCAGAACAATCTGTTTTGACTTGTGGTCTTGGACCAATATATTTTAAAGCAAAAATAGCATACCAATTTAACTAAAACTAGGTACTGCCTACCTCACCCATAATCTCATAGAATTTTCTATCCATCCATTCTGATGTTGGCTTCTTATGATTTAAAAAAGGCAAGATACAGCTTATATTACTAGATATCCTTGTCCGTTTGTTGAAATAAGTATTAGGTGTAAAATATTTAGCACACGTGACACATACAGAGTACCACATTACCATTTTCCAGGGGGCCATGGGAAAAATAAATGCACACTAAGTTCTCTGGTTAGTATAACAATGTTTATTAATCATTTCTAAATATTATAAATTGGTATTTGGTGTGTCCATCTCCAGCGTCGCGAACAAAACACAGTCTTTTAGTAAACAAGCGTAGAATAATCTCGAAAAGATTTGTATTCCTCTTCCATGGTGTGTAAGGCATTGGTAAGGTGTGCTCGCACCGTGGGTTGGGAATACCTATTGGCATTTCGTTCTTGTCTCTCTTGCGACTGTTTCTCAGGTTGACCTTGTCCAAATTCTGTATTACAGTTATTGTATTCTTTTTTCCAGTTTGCCGTAACCCACCGATCGTTTCGCTGCAATCTCTCAGCAATCCACTTTCGGTTAGGGAAATTTGCGCCAGCTTCCATTGCCTCACGGTATACATTCGTTCTAAAACGGACAATGGAACGTTGCTCCTCGGTGTCATTCACTAGACTCACCATGGTTCACCAATCAACCTAAAATCTAAAAACTTTCATATTAACAAGGAACAAAGTCATATTGCATGTACAGCTATTAGTTTTTCCCACATACCCCTGGAAAATGGTTTTGTGGCACTTTGTACACTTTTGCACTATTATCTAATTTTCATTTAATTTATTTGAAGTACTTAACGTACACTTTCTGAACCGACTGATCAGCACTATGACCGATAAGCTAACTTATATATAGAAAATACACAAAATACATCCCCAAGGTGTTAATTTATCACTGTGAAAGTTGAAACCAACATTTCATCAATTGCAAATTTTTCAGCCATGCCAAGAATCAAATCTGAGACCTTTAGCTCCGTAATCAAACACGTGGCTGACTGAGCTAATTTATCGAACTCTTATCTAATTAACAACGAGAAGATAAAACATCATCTAAACAAACACAATGTCCTCCTGTCGAGGTAGAAAGTGAGAAAATGAAGCTAAAATGTCTTACTCTGGGGGGTGAGATATTGCTAGTAAATATGCTTCGTGACAATTGTTTTTTTATGTGAAATGCACTTAGCTCAAAATTAGTACCTTGTTTTAAATTAGAACACGTCCACTCAACGATTCGCCAGAAAAAATAAACTGGTTCAAATGAACGCTTTCTTGGGCCAGTTTCATAGTCAAATTTAGTACGCCTAAAGTGCGGTGCTACACTAAATACATGACGACACCTACCTAGACCAAAATGGAATGGGCCAGTTTCCTTTGCGAGAACGGCCCATTCCATTCGAGTTTAGGTGGGTGTCGTCTTGTATTTAGTGTAGCGCCGCACTTGAGGCGTACTAAATTTGACCGTGAAACTGGCCCTTAGGCATGAAGTTTGGTGGCCAGAACTGGGATCATCTTGATTCTTACTATGACGTTCACATGTAGTACAACAAAACTTTGTACTACGTAAAGGAAGTAACGTATTCTCACACACATACAACCAAAAAATATACATGCGCCTCTCTCAAGCCACCCCCTCTCAAATACTCCCACCTCCTCTTTCCTCTTTCACAAATCTCGTGTCGCCTTGCGCCCTCTTCCAACTCATTCTACCCTAGCGCCTTTTCCGCCAATAGCGAGACTTCTAAATATTGCGACCTCTCGCTTCATACTATGTATGTGTATGTGTGTGTGCGCGCGCTCACATCACATTGAGAAACTGCCTTTTGAAAATCTGCTGAATAAGGGCAAATTGTAGCCACAATAGTGTCTTTTCAGAATGTCACTGAATAGCGTTAATTTTGAGTAGAATAGGGAAATGTCAGTCGCTGCGAAAAGAAGAGGGAGATAGGGGGAGGTGAATAAAAAGAGACTTGTAGGTATACATATATCTATATTTATATAAAAAAAATTGTGTGTCTTGCAATGTTGGAGGAGGCTTTGATGCAGGATTCTGTCAGGACTTTGAAAAGAGGGAGGGGGAGGTGTAGCCCCCTTGCCCCTCTTTCCCTCTCCCTGGCGATGTAAAATACTAGTTTATTCTGCTGTATTGATGTAAACAAACTCTGGAAGTCTTCCTTCGAGCTGGCCTTGAAAGGATATGCTAAGTAGTATAAGATGCGTCATAGATGTGACTTGAAGCAACCTTTTTTTTTGCGCATTCATAAACCCTTTCCTTCTACACACATTTTTTCCCCCGCCTCAATCGTAACATTTTTCGATGGTGCTTTTGTAGACAAGATAAGTGAACTCTAATTTAATGGTGCATTTATTTATTTTTTTACTTTCTTAAATAGTTTCTATACGAAGTATCGAGAAATTAGCCTCCTGTGATATGAAATAAAAAAACTAGATTTGGACTGTAATGTATTTTCATGTTCCTTTAGTTCCAAAATAATTATTCTTTGGTATTCTATACATATGTATAGGCACTTTAATGCCTAAATGGTTTTACCGATTTAAAAAAAAATTAGAGTATTTTTATCATGATAAATATAAACGTAGACATTTTAAGAAAAGGGTTTTTTAGTTGGAGCAATAAACAAACCAAAAACGAATTTATTAAAAAAAGTACTAAACAATTTTGACTAAATTTAGTTTATGGCTAACATTGTACTGTGCATATCATGTTGGTCAAACTAAATCAAATATAACAAGATAGCGTCAACTTTACTACTTTTAATTTGTGAAAACATGCTTTGTCAAAATGAATACACCGTTTAGTCAATTTGACTGATTTTGGATATTTATTATATATTATATTTATCGATGGGAGAGAGCATTGATTGATCCCGGTACTTTTTATAACCACAACTTACTTGTTATTATGAATACAAACTATACAAGAAATATGATTTTCCTCAAATAAACCTTATATTATACCTGCTTAGCAAGCCTACCTTTAAGAATATAAAAGGATAACATTAAACTGGACCTGAAAGAGACAAGGTGCAAAGAGATGGACTGTATAAAACCAGCTCAAGATAGGGATAGGTGGTGTACTTTTGTAATTGCGGCCATGAACTTTCGAGTTCCTAGTACCATGAAGTCATCCTCGGTGGTGTTGGGGTAAAGTGTTTGTCTCAGGACCCGATTTTCATGGGTTCAAGCCCAGCTGAAGTAGACAGATATTTCTTAAGTTATGAAACTCCGTAGCACCACTTCCTTCGGAGGGTAAGTAAAGCCACCAGTCTCATGTCGATTGTGGCATGTAAAAGAACCCTGGAAGGTATGTGGAAATACCTTTCCGGTAAAATTGGTAACCCCTTTTACGCTCACCCATATAAATTCATTGTGTAAGGCAACGGGCTACCTCCACACTTCCTGTAATCCCCTAGTACATGGGAGCTACACCAGATGGTGCAGGTAGTACTAATCAGCTGAAAGGTTGAGTTCGTGCCCTGCACCTAATGGATAGAAATCACACCAAAACAAACTTTGGATTGTTGACTTATGTACGGAGAAGGAAAAGTGACATAGTGCAAGTAAAGGTTGGTCACATGGTAAGCGTGCCCGACATTGACTCGGTAGGTTGTAGCTCAATTCCAGCCAGCTGAACTTGGGTGGCTTTCCAAGATGTTCCTTCGATCCTTTCTCGAGGCAAATATAATGGCTTTTATTCTTATTTACTCTTATTCAAAAAATTAACTCGCTAATAGAACTGTGTAAAAATATAGGCTATTACAAAGAGATTATACTAAAATAACCATTATATATTGTTTATGATTTAAAATAACCCCTTTTAATTATAAAAATAATAATAATAATAATAGTTTCAATTTTTAATTTCCTTTATTATAGTGCTGACCAACAGTCGTAAGACCTATAACAGGCCAGCACTGAAAGTACACAAGTATAATACAAAAACATATAACTACACGAGAAAATGAAATTTAAAAAATGGTTAAATAATGTTATATAATGATGAATATTTACAAAAAAAATAAAATAATTAATAATGATAAGAATAATAAATATCAATAATAACAAATAACTATAGGGTAGTTAAAAGCAGTAACAATATGCAAAAAATAAATCAGAATATTGTAAATTTAAATACTATAGGCAGAACCCCTTAGTGATAAATTATTGATAAGGGATTTCCTTTAATAACTCTCCGAGTTTAGCTTTCCTTTTATGATAAAAGTCGAATTCAACAACTCTAGAATAGGCGCTATGGACACAACGACCTATAGGGCTTACCTTATAAGAGCCATTGAGAAAAAATAATTTTGTATTACGAGAAGCCCGAGAAGGGATATTAACGCCTACATGATCAAGGGCAAATTTGCAATAAATTTTGCTATTGAAAATATTAAAAACAAAAAGTGCATCACAATAAAGTCTACGCGAGAAGAGAGTTTGGAGCCCTAAGCGGTTTCGAATTCTGTCATAGTCATAATAAATCCTGTTAATAAATAATTTATCACTGTACGCAGTGACAAATTTTCTTTGAACGTTTTCTAACCTAAGAGAGTCAGTTAAGGTAATGGAATTCCAAGCAACAGTATCATATTCTAACTTATATCTAACCAGGGTATAGTACATATATTAAAAACAGTCAATTTTCTTAAATGATGACGTAATAAATGTAATAAGTCCAAGTAATTTCAGTGACTGGTAAATTACATGGTCAACATGGTAGTGGAAAAAAAGTTTGTTATCCAGGATAACACCAAGATCATTAATATAAAGGGTGCGAACTATGTTTTCATTGCCCAATTTATAAGTAAAAAATAAAGGATTAATTTTCCTAGTAAAATATATAGATTTGGTCTTAGATTTATTAATATTCATTCCATTTTCAAAATACCATTGTAGAATACCATTTACATCATTTTGTAACTTTATACAATCTGCAATAGATTTTATATTTAAGTAATTTTACATCATCAGCAAAGAGTAAATAACTAGATGAGTTCAAATATTTACCAATGTCATCAATACACACATTAAAGAGAAGAGGATCTAAATTAGAACCCTGTGGTATGCCACAGGGGGCTAGAAATGTATTTTAGGGGTGTGCATCAATTTTAGTAGAGAATGAACTTAAATGCAAATAACTGCTGAACCATTTTAAATATGAGGGAGAAAGTCCAAAATTGCCAAGTTTAGAGAGAATAATACTATGCTGACATAAGACAAATGCCTTACTTTGGTCAAAATAAACAGCATCAACCTGACCTTGGGTAGAAACTTGAGGGGCAACATGCCCAAGAAATTCTACTAAATTAGTGACAGTAGATTTATTTTTTATAAAGCCTTGTTGATTATCTGAAAGTTTATTTTTAAAGTGGTGGAAAGTATGCTACTATATAATTTTCTCAAGTACTTTGGAGAAATTGTTTAAGAGGGAAATTGGTCTACAATTACAAGTATTTGTTGTTTACCCTTTTTTTTAAAAAAAAAAAGGTATGACAACAGATTGTCTCCATGTAAGAGGTAAAGTTTCATTTGACAGGCTAATGTTAAAGATATAGTCTAACAAAGGGATAAAAATGCTGGCACAACCTTTAACAATAAAACTTGGAATTCCATCTGTCCCGGTACATCTAGATAAACTCAATTTTTTTTATAGCACTGGCAACATCCAAGGGTGTAATGTGGCATGGATACAAGTGGTCACTAGTTTCAATAACGGGGCAAGGTAAGACAGGAAGGGCTGAATTATAAACGGAATGAAAGTAGCTCCCAAATTCATTAGCAATTAATACAGGATCCATTATAATCCTGCCATTAATTTCTAGGTTAGACGGGGAAACTTTATTCTCACGATTGTTTTTAACAAATTTCCAAAATTCCTTGGGTTTGTATTTAATATTATTTTCAATTGAGTTCATCCAATTGGCTCTGTTTATAATTAAAATAGTTTTAACTAATTTACGAAAGTGAGAAAAATGTGAATAGAATACACCATTATTTGTTAGTTTAAACTTTTTGAATTTTTTTTTCTAATAGAATATTTAAGATTAGAAGAAAACCAATTTGGATATTTGGATGAATTACGAATGGTAATTTGAGGAATATGCGTTTTGATTTTCCTTTAGACTAAATTGCTAAAATTATCTACAGCCAAATTAACATCCGTAGTAGAATAAACACAAGACCAATCAGCAGTGGCCAGGTCATTGTAAAAGACTAAGGTAATCACCACGTGGAAGGTCAATATAAGTGTTGGGGGTGTCATTAATATTTGTAGCAATAGGTACATCAAGTGAAATCAATAAAGGTGGATGAGCTAAATCAATATTCCCTTAGTGATTGAGAGCTGAGTTACTATGGGATGATTTAAATTAGCAAAAACAAGATGAAGGAGGTTGATGTCATTATAAACTTCATTAATTTGTTCTAATCCTATTAGGTTGGTCGAAGCAAAAAGTTGAGTAGCTTTTAATTTAATGTAGAAATACGAAATGTTTTGAGCATGATGATATTTCCAATCAATTTTGGGGCAGTTAAAATCCCCAAATAGTATTATTCGATAGGGATAGTTAGCCAAAGCACCTTCGAGAAATGTAAAGTAGTTCTTAAATGCTTCGACTGTTATTTGGGGAGCAAGATATATGTTCCCAATTAACAGATTTTGGCGATCAAATGTTGGGATTTCAATCCAGACATTTTCCTTATTATTCTCTTGGTCAGTTCTCCTGGCCACACCAGAAATAGAAATCAATGACAGAAATGAAAACACCACCACCCCTTGAGATAGTAGCTTCATCATATAATCTATCAGCTCTATAAACATTATAGTTAGGGGGGAATAATTTTCATTAACAAACTCACTATAGAACCAAGTTTCAACTAAACAAATAATATAGAATTCATGCAAACAAACATTTGTAAATAATTCCCTTGCTTTTGTTAGTAGACCACGAACATTTTGATAATATAATAGAATATCACTATTATTCACTGGGAGATGGGTTGGGAGGTAGCCTCCAGACCTCCATCGATGGTCACGAGTGGGGTTCGAGTGGAATCCTCTTGAGATCCAAGGTCAGATGCAACAGCACCCTTTACAGGGCCAGACGCACAGGGGGACTCCTCACAGATTATCTGCCCCGGCAGCAACTTCCCATAGTGAGGTGCAATGAGACAGCCAGACGGCCAAATATCATCATTGTTTATCATGGGAAAATCATTTTCTTTGACAGAAATATGAAAAGAGGAATATGAGTTTAATTTAGTTTTCAATTTTGAACAGATAAGGTATTCAAGATTGAGTTCTTTAGTCAAATAAGATTGAATGGCCAGGGAAGATACTTCAGGAGAAGAACGAGTAATGAATAGAGATTTTTTTAATAATAATAATAATAATACAAATTTTGGCTATTGGGATATTTTACTTGATATTACTAACACACAGATTATGTCAACAACTACAAACTAATTTAATCTAATACAGTACGCCCAGCCCTAGCACCTCGATTTCTAGTACCGTGATCACACGGGCTAAAGCATCACTTTCATATTATACTGGATTAACAGAGATTGGGAGGTTGGGGTTCTAATCCTGCTCTGGTGTACTAACAGTGAGTTTTCTTAAATGATTTTACACTCTTCCTTTACGCAAATTTGGGCACATTTTCTTTAACATTCTACCTTCCTTATCACTATTCCCTTAACGTAATTAATGTATGCTAATAGCCCGAACGGGTACTAAGACGGGGTGGGGTTAGGAGGGCGGGGAGATAGAAGGATAAACCCGTAAACCAACAGTAAATGTATTCTTCAGCATCACCTGGGATCGAACAAAAATCTTCCAAGACTTGTTGTCGACAACTATAACTACTTAACCATGAAAACGGATTACCATTAATACATGCAATGGACCACAACCATGACCACGAATATAATATAGAAGTCCCGCTTCAAACAACGAGTTCGATCTCTTTCGAATCCCGATAGGGTCAACGATTTAGTCATACCTGAGGCACTAATGCAAGTGTGGCTATAATTTATTCGGAGTCCACAAGAAACACGTGTGAGGGAATGGGCGTTGAAATTGTTTCTAACATTTTTTTATTAAACTCTTTTACCACCAAGTGGATCATTTCAAGCGGCCAACATTACTTCAAGCAATTACTCGAAATAAAAAAGAAAATTAAGAACGTTGCTTACCTGTGACGTCATGGCAAATGAAGATAGCATTTACGTTTTATTCATAGAACCATAAACCATAAATTCTTAAATAATTCTAAGAATAGTCCTACAGTGTCACAAAATTATTATTTTTATCTTGGCTTTGTAAAGAAAATGGTCTATGGGAGTATTTCTAGCAGGATGCAGATTAAAAATGTCTGTGGAATCATATGTCTATTTAGAATAGTAAACAAGAAAAGAGGTATTTTTAAAAGCAAGTCAATGTGTTCTAGGTACAAATGGTATAGTGACGGTGTAAACTCGTCAGAGGAAGAGGGTATTACAGGGTGAGCTGATAATTACTTGGATGGATGGACCTGGGCATACAGAACAAATTATATATATATATANCCTTCATAAGCTATACCTTGCAATATAAATTTATCTTTATACATATACATACCTAATCACACCATTCCCTTACAGGGTAGGCAAAAAACTGTGCATATGGCTCAAACAACAACTTAGTACTTAATACATTCTCACTAACTTTCTCTATCCTTGCATACTCCCTTCGCTTAAGCAACATCCATACACCGAGTCCTACATGCCCTTTTATTCTTAAAACTCTTAATGTTTCTCTTTTTCATACATTCGTTTACAAAATTCAACCACATCTTAAGTGGCCTACCCCTTCCTTTTGGTCCACATACACACGCTTACCTTCCTAAAGTTGTATCGTCACTCGGTCCACTTTTATCCTCTTAACATGCCCAAATCAACTTCATTATTTACTAAAATATTGGTCTTGTTAACTGGCACGTGAAATATATATTTCTATAACTAATTCTTGTAATTATAAACATGCATATTTTTTATATTTTTTGATAAACTTCACCCACAGATTTAGGAATCCATTGAGACATGTTGTATAAAAATCCGTCAAATAGTTCATGAAATCTTGCGATGCTAACATTTCAAGTCACTCTTCTATAAATATAGATAATAGATTCTCTCTTATCATATTGGTAGCAAAACATTAGAAATATTTTACTCAGTAATTTATTCAAATATAACATATTGTATAGAGATCAAGAAGCTAAAATAAAATGTATTAAAATGTATAAATATTTATCAAATTTTTCAGTTGGGGACTATAAACGTTCTCAAGAAATATTCGATTGAGAACCCAAACTTATACCACGTGTACAATTCCATTCGTGTTACGTGCCTGTAGAATCATACATAGACCCACACCAATGTCCGCGTGGTCTAAGCCATCGGGCTCGCGAAAACACTGGAGTTCTGGTATTTGAGAGGATGCGACTAGAATCTCGGCTGGGTGCACTGGAGAGGGAGGGGAATCTCCCAGAAAATGTGGGTTGCAGTTATTTTGATTCATCCTATAAATAAAATAAATACTTGGAGAGCTTTGAAATGTGGTGCTGGAGAAGACTTGAGAAGATAAGGTGGACGGATGGGGTTACAAATAAAGAAGTCCTAAGAAGAGTGCGGGAGAGAACAATCATTTTGTATGTGATACTTCGATGCAAAGCAAACTGGATCAGAACGCAACGGAACGGATCTTGACATGATCTAATGCTTCCTGAAGAGGACCACGAGAACAAATTTTAACATGTGCCGATCAATTGGTCACGCCGTATTATTGACTGAATTATTAAACGGGATGTCACATTTCACGAAGGTTCTAAAACAAGAGAAAAGACAGATTATTATTAATCCGCATCCTCCTCAAATACGTGGTCCCAAGCGGGACACGCATAATCGAGTATCGGCCTGAGTAACTGCTTGTATAGTGCCAAGCCGTTCCTCGTGGACAGGGTTCTACGCCTGTTAAACAGTTGGCCTAGGCACCCAGCCTTTGCTTCGCCTTGGTCAGTCTTTCAATAAAGTGCAATCTCCAGGTCAGTTTGATATCCAGCGCAAGTCTCAAGTACTTAGCACTGTTTTACCATCTGAGCTGTAATCTGGATTGGCCACTTCCTTAGGAGGAACTGTATGACGTCATTAAAGGTTAGGCTGAGGGAAAGAGGAGCATAGGAAGAAGGAGGATTCAAATAGTGCATGATTTGAAAGAAAGAATAACATTTTGGGAGCTCAAAGAGGAGGTAGGGAACAGGACACATTGGCGGTCTAAGTTCAATGACTAAAGGAATGGATATGTCGTAAGATCGAACAAATAATAATACAAAATCTCTACCTCTTTTAAGTTAATTTTTTTTCCATTGAGTCTAAGTACCCACTTGGGTTATTTACACATTAATTACAATAATTCTATAGGGATGAGGAATATATGGTTTTAGATTAAATGTATCCGCATAGCGTAGAGAGCAAGAGTGAGAAACAGTTTGGGAAAAACCACTATCATTACTCCCGGTCGGGATTTGAACCCTGACCTTCCCATCACCAACAAGACAGACTAAATGAACTTGACATTTATAACGCGTGCCAATGCGTCAATATTAATCCTCACACTAAACATTGACCATTATATAAAATTGAGATTTAAAAAGAACTTTATTGAATTCTGTTTTATTAACTTGCTATGAGGCACATTTCACCATAAGTCAGCTCTGTAATGAATCAACTTTATAGCTAACGATTATCGATACTGTAAAAGCGAACGTGTAACTACTGCCTTTTAAGAATTCCCTCCCCCCTCCCCTGGTGATCTTATCGATATCAGTCCTCCATCACTGAACCTTAACTTTTTTTTAAATAGAAATCAAGAAAGAAGATGGAGAAAAAAAAAGAACAGCTACTAATTTGGTCTTTTTTCAACTTTTGAATCCAAAACCCATTATATATATTTTTTAAATACCTTTGCACAGACCCCATGTGATCACGTGGAAGGGAATCGGTAATTGGTCTTCGAATACATTTTTATATTTGATGATGGGGTCGAGGATAAGATTATCTCGTCTGGGAAGAATTTTTCAACTAGTCCAGCGAATATTTCTACGCTGGTAAAAAGATTAATAGTTTGTTATTAAAAAAATTACATTGAACACAAGGATTAAAAGTGACTTAGTCTTGTGAGATTAATACGAGGAGGGTGGCTAAAAATTAAATCCGCCAGCATTCCCAACAGAGTTTTGTTTCCACTAATTTTCGGGGAAACATTTTGTACCTCGTGCGTTACATTTTGAGATTCGTATAAATTGACTGTATGTATCCTGTTTGAAAAATAAATGCATTTGTTTTAAACTGTCCCTAGTGGTAACACTGGATACTGACATGGCTCACCACTGATGATCATTATTATGAACCTTTTATAGCTACTAGTCATTATTTAAGGTGGGGTGGAAGGGAAAGTTTGTTAATGGATGTGTTTTTGCAGTTTTAATAACAAAAGTTATTTTTGGCTGAAATAAATAAATACTGCTCCAGTAGAAACACATGTTTATTACAACAGTTGTTGAATATCTGTCATGAGCGTCATTAGAGGAGAAACTTTTTAAATGAAGAGAAAAGGTTTGTCATCAAACTCCAGGACACCCTTGACAAATATTCAAAAAATGTTGATCTTAACTTGTGAAAGAAAAAAAAACTCAATGTTTCTATTGGAGACATATATAATTTATTTTGACTAAAAACTTGTTTTAATATAAAACAACTTTAAAAAATACCACCCTTAACTCGAATCATCTTCCATCCCACCTTAAGGCCCAGTATCATCCCTATAGATTATGTTTCACAATTATCTTTCATGGAAGAACACAATATATCTTAGCTTATCATTTAGTTTAGTACTTATTACAAAATTTCTTTTGTTTATATGGGTGACCTGGTGTTCTAGGGGTAAGGTGTCGGACTTCTGTGCGGGGGTCCGGGGTTCAATCCTCGGTCCCGACACAGATTTACCTGATTACCAAACCCTTCCTTCACCTCTGATAAGATGTGTATTAATCACAACTTGTGAGCGTGGGGAATGCCAGGCCTCCATCGTGGTTCGGATTCCACGTTAAACTGTAGGTCCTCCACTTCAGCTCACAATCCCCCTACCATTACACATTAGCGTAAGTGCATATAACCCGAACGGGTAGTAAGACGCGGTGCTAATATTAATAATAATAATAATAATAATTTTGTTTATATGGTACTGAATGGATACCACTCTCCACTTGTCCTGTGCCATTGTAAATTGAAAGACACATTTGTTATAGTTATGTATTTTATATATCCTTATTTTTTTCTTAATTTAATATTTAGTACACAGTCTCTTGCCTTTTTTTGTTTGTTTTAAAACTTATTTATATAAAACTTACTATTCATATGTTGTACCGGTTTTTTTTTGAAATTATAAGAAATATTTATATTTAGGTATTATACGTATGTTTACTTTTTTTTTACTATCTCAGTGTAAAAACGTCAGTTTTATTTTATTTATTTATTTATCTATATAAACACTAAGAGGTACATTGTGCCAGATTTTCTGTCTCTAGTAAAATATTAATCTATAGTGTATTATAGGATTTTTCCTTGCTTTTAACATGTCTGTATTCAGTAGCGTACCCACGGGGGGCCTTGAGGAGGCTCGAGCCCCCCAACCGTAGTTTGGGGATACCCCGAAGATCTACGCAAATCTGAAGAGAAAATAAAATTAGCGGAAAAGGGGGTATGGCCAGTTAAACATTGTGAGCAAAGAAAATATCAATTGCCACACATCCTTGTGTTGACCCTCACTAGTAGTCCTAATTGATGTTTGTGCCGTCTAGGTAGTGGTCTGATTCCTGAAGATTGTAGCAGATTCCAATCCTCCCAATTTAACACGTGGTTCTATTGAGGAGATACACAGTGGCTAGAGATTTACCTATTATAAATAATCGGTGGTTTTTGGGACAGTATTCCTATATGATGGTTAAGCCAACTTTAATTTAGGTAGATTTATTTATTATTTTGTTAGATTATCATGTTTATAATATTAAAAATATTAATGGTCAAGTTAACAAATACCAATAAAAAATGCTTCTAGGTGTACAGTACATATGGGTTTAAAAAAAAAAGCCTCCAGTGGCTAGGGGGACCTCTCCCCTATCCCTCTTTGAGCCCCTTTATTTCACAATCCTGCGTACGCTACTGTATGTATTAATATGTATGTAACTAAATAGGTATTAATACATTCTTTCTCATCTCTTTGAGAGCCAGTATTAAAAAAAAAATCTAGCACATTGTATATAAAGAAGTTAAACAAACACCAGAACCGGTAGTCAAATGGTCCAAAGCTTGACTCGCAGAATATAATGGATGGCTGGTGGTAGGGAGGTTGTGAGGTTCGACTCCCGTTCCGGTGTACTGAGGGTTGTTTTTCCCCTCTAAATGGTTTCTCGCTCTTCCTCCACACAAATGGTGGCACATTTCTTCTAAATTTTAACATACTCATTATACAATTAGGGTGGATGTGAGGCTATTCCGGGCGGGTAGTAATACGTGGTGCACACAAAAAAAGTTGGACAGATATATGGGCGGAGGGGGTGGTATTTAATTTATTTTCCCACCTCGTCCGGGATGTACGCATTTTTACCACGTTATAATTTAGTAGGGATTATGAAGGTAGAAATTAGAAAATGTAGTCGTATTTGCGTGTAGAGAGTGGAAAACTACTTAGAAAAAAGAACACCCTCCATAAACCCAGCCAGGATTCAAAACACAGCCTCCTCATCACTGGCAAACTATATTGGATGAGTATGATATTCATCCCGCGTGCCCATAAAAAACACTTTATGGTGTCAGCTCATAATAGAGCCAAATTGACCAACTAGCAGCCATCTGTTGGCAATTATAGTGCTAGCTTTTGTGGATAGAGGGCGTCATGTGGTCAGCAGAACTAATCCACCGGTCGTTAATCTCAGTTTATAGATTGGAGCCCCAAGCATCCACCGTGGTTCGGATTCCACGTTAAACTGTAGGTCCTCTATTTCATCTCGCAATCACCCTACCATTACATATTAGTGTAAGTGCGTATAACCCGAATGGGTAGTAAGACGTGGTGATGATAATGATAATAATAATAATAGTTTGGAACCGCTAATATCTCCTCTTGAGATTGAGTTGAGCGCTTTCTAGACCCGTTACTTCACAGAAATATCTGGAAGCGCTGGGGATCGAACCCGTTACCTCTGGATCTGTAGTCAGGAACTCTGATCTCTAGACCATAGAGGTGGTCGGTCGCCTGCCTATTAATGGAAGTGATAAAGATATAGGCCTAATTATTTTCATAACGTGAATCGTTTCAATAAATTAGGCTTAACTTATTTATCATTATAATCATCAGAAGACGTGGATAAAAATAAATAAATTTAGAAACTGTTTATTTTGTCTTTGAATGGAAAAACTAGAGCTCATATACAAAAACACTAGAAGTCAAATTTGGGGCGGGGTGGTGATCGTTGGAGGGGAGGGGGGGAATCGTAAATAAAGAGTGGGGTAACGATAGTTGCGGCGGTATTCTTTTCGAGTCCGGATGCTCGGCTGTTGTGGCTGGGGCCATATTGCGATGATGGCGCCATCTCTCGTCGTAGATTTACAGCTTCCTGCAACAGAAACAGCATCCCCTCCCACTAACTCCGCGCGCAATTAGACAACTGGCGTATACGGCTATAACTGTTCTGACACAGCCGAATGTTCGCTCCATTTAAATTGAAAGTCATACTTCATTGTTTTGTTTTTTTCTATGTTTGTTTTTATAAATTTTATTTCTTGTGTAATTCTCTTCTTTTGTTTCGTGTGCGATTTCCGAGTATATGATAAATTTTTGTTGCGTGTAGCTACAGTAAGTAGCCCCATGGCTTCTTTGGTGCTGACTGACACCTCACAGCTGAAAGCTTTGAAAAGCTACTAGACCAAATTATGTATCCCTACGCCAAACCATATGATCTGCAAAAACATGTGTTTAGCAGCTGTCACTTACGACGGTCAATATTTAGTTATATATACTCCATTCACGGTAGGAATTACTTTCCGAAAGGTATTTTTTCCTACCAATATCCTACTATATCATAGATTTCTGGTAGGGAAAAAGTCCTTTAAGAAAACAATTCCTACTGTGAACGGACTTTACCTAAATGTTGACTGTTATAAATCAGCTGTGAGATGTCAGTCAGCACCAAAGAAACCACTGGGCTACTGTATAGGCTATTGGTTGCGGTATTACTTATCTTGAGGATAAAATTTATTTCCTCAACACGTCTTACTACCCGTTTGAATTTTAACTACGCTAATGTAGAAGGTCTTAGAACGGTAACATTTAACAGAAACGCTCCTGAAAAATCCCCTACCCGGCTGGGATTCGAACGCTGACCTCCCATCTCCGGTAAGCCAGACTAGAATAAGCCTGACATCTTGTTCACCTGCCCACCGATGTGGGCTACGCGAAATAGTTCCATCCTCGCCGTGACTTACTGTGGATTCACACGTTCGCCTAGAAACTAGCGCAGAACAGAAACGTGCTCACGTGACAAACTCTAAGCCAATCACAAGATTTCCACTTAATCGGTGCGATCTGTTCTGCTAAAGTTCAACTATTTTCTCCTTTGTCCGCTCTGCTCGAGATGTTAGGCACAGGAGAACCAATCAAATCTCAGAACCAACCATCTCAAATTAGTGCGCATGCGCATTTGTCAGTGTATGCGCTCTAGAGCCAAAAGAAAGCAGACAGCTTCGTTGGTTGTTGTGAGGAGATCTGAAATAACCCGTTAATGTAAAACGTGTTTATCGATGTATTGGAATGTGCCACGACACAGCATTATAATTTGTAAATAACCATTGGGACAATGATCTAAAATATACGTTTATCCACTAGAAAATAAAATATGTTGATAATCAACTGTTTTGAAACCTTGAAATGCATCATGGGTCGACTTAAAGCGTGCAAATTACTGAACAGATTCTGATTTCTATTTTTCATCGAGCGTGTGAATCAAGCTGTAGTGAGTAAGAGGCCTACTTCAAAAAGTGGGCTTTTAGTTCAATCTCAAGAGGAAGACTAAGATAGTTAAATATGTAATGTGTTCTTCCTATTCTCTGTAAATATTTTAATTTATGACTGTTGGTTTTTATAATATATGCCATAATGTTCTATGTTTGTTTGTAAGTCACCTGCTAAAATGGCCCTGTGCTCAAACGTGAAAATTTTAACTTATAAATACAAACAACGACATAGTTTAAATTCAAAATTCCGTTTCGTTAAAATAAGTAGCCGGGTTAACCTAATACTACTCGTACACAGCTTGCTATATTTCTAACCAAATACTTATTTAAGCTCGCCGAGATGAATGGCAATCCTGTATAGTCAGATAGGCATAGGAATAACCTTTTAGCGGATATGAAAATACATTTTAAAGTGGTAAACATTGACACACTATATTTATGTTACATCACCTACAAAATATGTACATATATATGTTTAAAAATTGGTTAAAATATGTAATAACTAGCAGCCCAACCCGGCTTCGCACGGGCATAATAATATAATAAAAGAAAATACACAATGTTTTACAGTGAGTTTCTAAA
>CABEEJ010004844.1:0-58017 GCA_901482245.1 Timema douglasi
TGACGTCATTTCAAGCTACTCCTGGTGAACGAGCGGTAAACTAACTTACGGTATCAGCTTGTCCTATACCAGTGCCAACCCCATGGGCAGAACTCACAAGTAGATCTTCAACTTCAAGATAACTTTTTTTTCCGTATAATGGTTTTCATAGATGGCCAACAAAATTATAGTCTAAAAATAAAATAAGAACAAATATATTAATTAATTTAGTCTCTAAATATATGAATCACCAAATAAAGTATATTGTAAAATTAATCAAATATGATTTCGTTTATATTTAAGTATTTTGTTGATATTTCAATGGACCACATCAACAATTGTAGATTTGTTATGTTTGTTATGTGACACTGTTTTATGTTTTGGCGCTTTTCAATTACTCTACCGAATTTTATTATTGTATTAATGCGTTTTATAAAAAAGACATAAATTAATGAACTCAATATTTTTCTAGCAGAAAAACTATTTTTATAAACTATTTTATTATATAAAATTTTTAGCTTAAGTTAATGTAGTGGTTTGGCAAACACATGATATAAATTTATAAATTATTACGGATCTATATTTCGCTCTAGCTTTATGTTTGAATTTTGGCAGTTGCCACAAGCCCACAACATCTTTTGTTTATCGTTAGAGATTTGAGAAGAACCGAGGATCGAGTTTAAATTTTGTGAAATTTTCCTATAGTTTCACATTATTTATGATACTATATATTTTCGTGCTTAGGTTAAGGTATGCCTTTTATTAATGTATGCTATAATAATCTTCCAATTGATGTGAATAACATTTAAAATACTTAATTTTATTTAGAGGTAAAATGTTCACTAACATCCAAATCAGATTAAAATACCGCCTAATTCAAAGCCTAATATTATGTTGTACTTGTTTTGTTATAGACTAAAAGAAGATGACTTTACACGGGTATATAATAGTTAAAAAGAATACTGGACAAGATGGTTCAGCTTTCCCAATGACTATGGAAAGATGTTTAATAGGTAAAGGATCAACTTGTGACATAAGAATTAAAAATCAGTCTTTGGCTGAAGAACAGTGTGTTATCAAGTCATCTAATAACGGCCCAGTAAGTACAGTATTTTAGAAATATTTGATCTTAAATTTTAATGATTTGGAATTTGATGTCTTTTATTGTACAGATTAATTTAGTGTTTTTTTTTACATGTTGTCCAGTGACCTGGGCTGTATCTGAATACTCAAGTACACTTGACTTGATGCAGACTTTCTGACTTGACACTTTGCACGCACTTGAGATCAAAGACTGCAACAGACTATTTGAACTGCAAAATATCCTTTCACTTCCTTGAGTCCACAGTGCTGCTTCCTACCAATGATCTTAGAAACTATTTTGAACGTCATCTATCAGACCAAATTAGTGTAGCCACTTACAGATTTGTGGTGACTTATTTTTACTGCACGTGAGACATTATCCAACACAACACAATACAACTTTACAACACTTTAAATCACCATTATATTTAACTTATGTTATCAAAGCTCACATTACTCAACGGGCTCTATCTCTAGCAGACGAAAAATTAAACACTTGGCAATCAAACACCACATCGATGGCATGTCAAGGGTAACTTGCTGTCTCCCTTGGATTCAAGGGCGTGTGAGGGATGTATTATCACTCTTCTTGACTATTAGGACAGATCTGCACTTAATCACGTCATTACCAATGCAACAATCAAGTGAACGTCGAGGGTCGATGGCGCGTGAAATATACTATTCGGATACAGCCTTGAAAAATAGAATTTGCTTGGTCAAGGAAAAGTCAGGGAATTTTTACTTATCCGGCAAAAAAATATGTAACTTTTATCATTGATAGTCAAAATGCCTTTTTTTTTCCAGATAATATTTACCAAAATCTATGGGAATGAAACCTAAGAACCATCCATACCTTTTAGGTGTTTTTTTTCTTCTTCTCTAAAACACCCTAAAATCACCAAATTTATACTAGGGCTGTAGCTGAATAGTCTTAGGCTCCCTAGTCAGACCCTTGAGTTTTAGACTTGATGCAGTTGATTTTACACTTCTCTCGCTGTTTATAGCGAAGACTGTATCAAACTATTTTGTAGCATCCTAAAGGGGAGGATGCTCAAACAATACCAAAAAAAGGGTACAATAGGAGCGAGTGCTATGGAGTTCAAGGCTTTGAATGTTTTACCCAAAACATTCCAATACCGAAGCTCACAACTCTCACACCTGTTGCTGAGTTTATCAAAAGGGGCCGTCTACATGAATAAAGCAGTAAGAGACTGCAACCTGCCTATTAGTTCACAATAAACAATAGAAAAATATCAGATCAAATACCCTGGGTATGGAGGGGCATATCTAATTAAAAAGAAATAGCATAAGTCATTATAAGTCGATATTTATTAGCTATCGCTCAATTAGATATTTAACAGTTCCATTCAATGTTTACATTGTTGTTGTGAAGATATATGAAAATATAGATGAAATTCATAAACAACCATGAATTTAAGCCAATGTTATAGAGTCTGAGGTTAAATATTCATAAGATTAATAAAATGTTAACATAAGATCTTGATAAACGTATAAATGTAAATGAGACTCATTAAAAATTATGAACATAGCCAGACGGCACTACAACAGAAAATTTACCATAACGTAGTTAACCCTAAATCTATTAGCCTTTCTTAGTAGCAAATAACAAGATATTCCACAGAAATCAACAGTTCTCTTTCTTCAATTTTATTAATATACTGATTTAATTAGTGCTCGAACACGGGGCTATAGACAGCTGGTTAAACGGTATATTTTCCATACAGTGATGATAGGCGCTCAATCACGGAGCTTTAGACAACCTATAAATCATCACAGCATTCTTATATTAGGGAATTAATCCGTAGTGTTTCAATCGACACCCAATACAGGATGATTGATTCCATAGTGTTACAATTGACGCCCAAAGCATGGTGCAATAAATCAATAGTCTTACACATTCACTAATAAATTAATAGCTAAACAATTTGACTTAAGGTATTAGATTTTTAAACAGTAAGTAAAATACAGTAGTACCGGTACATTATATGATAGGGTTCTTACGGATCATTCCCAAATATTTTTTAACATAGTTGTCACTGTTGATAATACTAATCTCAATATTCAAAGTCAACATGTGGTTTACGTGCCATATTTACACCTCTCTACCGCAGGAAGAAGAAACTAAAAAAGTATTTTATGTCTCGTAGCAATTTTAAGCTGTAAATTGAACAAAGGAAAAATGGCTATTCTACATTAAACATTGAAAAAAGGATAGAAGGGCAAGTCCTACACACCAGAAAACTGGGCCTCTTAGTTCATAACTTAGAACACAACAAAACACATGAAATCTTCAAGGTAGGCCTACATAAAATGTCACTTTCTTCACCAGAGGAGAGTAAAACTGTAAGTGTAGTTGTATAAGGTAATTTTTAATGCAATAAAATGATCTCATTGAAATATAACTTTGATTGCAATGGGTACCCAAGCCTGTCACTTAGACTGAAATCCTCTAACCCCTTCATTGAGTGACACAAAAACCTGGGTAGGTAAGAAATTTTAAAAATAGTTTGGCTGAACACTTTTTGTTTTAGAATGTTTTAAATTTTAAGTACCTAGGGCACACCTAATACATTAATATTATTCTACCAGGGTGTCTACCATCCGGGAAAATCAGGGAAAACGGGAATTTGAAGTGATCGGGGAAAAACGGGAATAAGTCGGGAATTTGGTAAATCACAACAAAAATCAGGGAAAATGATATTTTACTCAAAATATGAAATACAATAATCAGTAAATTATAATGTCATTTTTTTATTTGTAACTGTGTAATATATTTTTAATTCCTAGTAAACAATTTTAATTCCAATTTTAAAACTTACAATTATTATTAAAAAAGATTAATAGAAAAACGAAGTTGGAGGGAGGGGGGCGGCGAGTTAGAAGGATGTGACATACTTTTTTAGTCGGGATTTTAGGAAATGATCAGGGAAAAGGTCTGGGATTTCATTGGTCAAGTTTAGTAGACACCATGTCTACTGAATAGATCAAATCCCTGTTATAGAGTTTAAGCTTAGTAGTCCTACCTCACCTTAGCTCAGTCAGTAGTGTGTCTGCCTAGTGAGCTAAGGGTCTCGGGTTGGATTCCCAGCATGGCCGAAAATGTATCATTGATGAAAATATGGGTTTACACTTACACATTGGTAAATTTATGGCAGGGGACTGTATGTTGTGCCTGACCTAGTCTTAAGTTCGATTGTAAGTCATATGAATCTACAACAGACCTAGCTAGCCGGCAGTGGAAAAATATAGCCTATGACTTGGATAAACAAAACTGACCCAGGCCATAGGCTAGAAACGGTGATGGATGTAAAAAAAAAGTTATGTCCTACAAAATATATTATTGGTAGCTTATCATATTGGTAAATTAATTCAAACCAATCAACAACATTTGGTTAAAGTTCGCAAAAAATTAGGACCTAAAGCACCTAACTAATGACAATTGCTTTGGGACTAATTATTTCATCTATTCTATGTTATATATCTATCATAACTCTTAGATACAAAAGAAAGGTCTGCACCCACTCTGGTTTTATAGTTTAGGTATTCGGTGTATTAGAACCAAGGTCTGTGCATTTGGTACGCCAAACATTCCAACTCTGACTTCTTTTTCTCTACTATCTGACTCTTTCATAAATGGCTAGCTTAAATTGATAAGTAGGCCTAACTAGCAGACCTATACGCAAATTGCATAGCACTTAGGTAAAAATAAAAACTATTTTCTTTAGTAAAGACTTTGCCTAGACTTAAGAAAATAAATATTGTTCTCAAATGAATAAATCACAGAGTCGTAAATTAAATTTTAGTTTTAAAAAGACATAGGAAAAGAGGAGGGGAAGTTTTTTTTTTTTTCAGATATCTCAAGGGATATCCTTCCACCTGAAGATAGCCCCAGAGATGTGTTTGGGCTGGAGTATGGTGGGGATTTTTTGAGTAGGGTCTCAAAGGGAAAAGTACGAAGTTAAAATGATATATTTACCATATATTGTTATATTAATATAGGTTTTTATTCTGAAGTTGTAGTCGGCATATATTTACCGACTCTTGACTCCATCCAAAAATGCTTATAACTCCACAGCCCTGTTAGAAATTACCCATAAACCAATAAGTTATGTTTATAAACCTCTATCAATTCAATAAATCCTCTTTAGAATGATTAATGAGACCTTTACTTCATCTGTCACACACTTAATCAATTTGTTGCATTGGTCTTTCCTGCACTTTTATTTCTAAACTCCACAGACCCCTTTCACTCAACTTCCTAACCCTCCCCCTAAGTGTTATTGTTCCCGAGAATTTTTTCTCCCATTACTTCTCAACATCCCCCTTGCATTTATTCTTGATTTTATTTGGCCAGATCTATGCTTAAGGGTGGCCATTGATTGGGAAAACTGAGAACTAGGCTTGCATTTTGAGCATCGGCGAAACCCCCGCGTAAAGTGCTTGAATGTTGTCATCTATCTGGAATTTAAAAGTATTCAAAGGTGTGACCAAACTTAATTATGGTATGAATTTTTCTAGACTTAATTAAAATGATAAATATCATGATACGGTTCTCAATTAGTGTATTCCTCTGTCAGGGCTTTCATCTAGTTGCAGAGCAAATTGCCTGTTTAATTTTCTAACAACATTTTGATTGCTGTTTTTGGACAGTTCATCAATGCGTCTGCCTATCGTATTATTGGACAAAGACACTTGAAATTTGGTCTTAGCTCCTTTTAGATTCTCTTATAAGCTTGGTTTCAACATTAACTTGACAAGCTTACCCAATTACATTTTTGCTTATAACACAGGGTTTCATATTTTTTGTGACCAATTCAGCAACTTTGAATGATGCCTTAGGTGCACTATCTAAAACTTGAACCCTTTTTTCCATTTTAGTTGCTGCCTCCTGTTGTGATTTTAAAAGAAACTCAAAATTATATGATGGTGGTTTTTGGGACTCATTGGGATGTTTGATGGTTAAATACCGCTTCATTTTGCTCGAAACCATTGTTTAATTTATTGCCTTACTCAGGCATTCTCCACAAAATATACATATAGAAACTGGTCGGTTACATTCTTCATTACAAGTTAATCAAATTAGGGGTCTGTGTTACCATAAAAAGCACTTAGAACTTTTAAAGGTGTTTAATATTTAGAATTTTTTCTAGTCACTGGCAGTTAGGGAGCTATATTTCCATAAAAACATTTTAGAGAGCTGTTTATCATTTAGAATTTTGTTTAGTCTCCACCAATTGGGTGATGTGGTCACCAAACACTCCCCCCTGTAATTATTGGCTGGCTATGGCCTTGATATTGAATACATATAGTAAACATTACTATTGAATCCATATAGAATGTATACAAAATACACAATTTTTTTGATATATTTAACATGTCATTGAACAACTTTTTTTATTTGATCGGACTTTGTCATCCCTCACTGCGTTTTTGGGTGTAGCGGGTTGCATAATTCGAAGTGGAGTTTCCTGGTGATGTTTGTGGCTAGCCACCGGTCCCGTGGGTCTAGTGGGTGAGGGTAAGGAAGGGAGACGAGGAAGAAAACATAATATGCTGGTTGTGGGGTGGCTAGGACTTACAAATGATAGCCCTCAGGGCTTAAAGGGGAAATTGGGGTAGGTGGAGGTCGGGTGGTTGGTGAGAGGAGAAGACGAGAGGAAATAGCGAACTCAGAGTTAGGGAACTTTGAAGGTGTTGGGACGGAGTGGGGGCGTCTGGGGGTTCAGGTGTGACCGCCGGGGTAGTAAGAGAGGGGCCCTCGAGTCGAGTACCGTTTGACCGGTGATGTTGTCTTCAGGGTCTTGCTACAGTGGGCTTTGCCGGAGCGGTGGGTGTATACCATCTCGTGGAACTGCTGATGACAACCAGCCGATGGTGAGAGTTGAGGGGTATAAGGAGGGGGTCCCTGCAACGCATGTGTTGCGGTGGGCAGTAGGACGGAGTCCCGGCAACGTAAGTCACGGTGGGAGGTAGGAAGTAGTCCCGGCAACGTGAGTCGCGGTGTGAGGTAGGAAGTGGTCCCGGCAACATTAGTCGCTGTGGGAGGTAGGAACGGTGAAAGGAGAAGGAGTGCCAACAAAATTGCTCCTTAAAATATGACACTTTATTTGCTCTTTTGTAATGGTGATCCGCCAGGGTGGGTCACCACTGAATCGGCTCTAAAGTTCACTGTGTTATATACCCTCCGCTGCTGCCTGGCCTTGTCCAATGAGAGAAAAGGGAGCTTCCCATTGGTTCGGGAAAATGTGAGTGATAATGGCCGTCAAGTGAGCCAATAGGAAGGGGAGTTCAAAATGAAATCAAAATACCTTTTAAAACTGTCAAATAATGTTTTGGCTATGGATATTTTCCCAACACATTTATTGTTTCCACCGAGGTGTTCCCATAACCACTACAGGAAAATGCTGGCATATTTTCTTAAATATCACCTTTCTGTATTCTAAATTTAGTTTAGTGGGACATGAGTTGTGAATACTTCAATCAGGCATCCTTTCAAAAATTCACATTTCATTAGGTATTTTATAATTTCTGTAGTCTAGTTGTAGCGTAGGTCAACGGACACCATCCACATTCTTTTTATGTCTACTTCCTTCAACCTCTCTCACCTACTCTCTCTCGCCCACAGACCAACATCTCAACCTGTAGTTCTTTTTTTTTTATCCCCGTTCAGGTAGTTAGGAGTCTTTGTTCCAGATAGCAGAGCAACCATTCAAAATAATTGCTTGGAATCAAATTTATTCTGCATTTTCTGTTGTGACTTGGATTTATTTTAACACCTCAACGGATTTATTCTAACACCTCAACTATGGATTTATGAGCTTTTAAGCTTGTAATGAAATAAATTAAAAGCTAGGTTGGTCACTATTCCTATGCTCTTCAAAAATGCAAAATAATATAATATACTTTTTTATTTCTGTAAATATGTTTTCCCTAGGAGTCAGCATGGTGTGTTTTGTCACTTTTGGAAACAATGGCAGCACAGGACCAATATCCTCTTAAAAAAATGTTCATTCTTAATCATTTGTTCAATGTATCATGATTAGAGGAAAAACCTTTTATTTTTTGGTCTGGAAAATCATGATTTATGTTGTAATTTTATTCCATAGTTTGACTAGCCACCCTGATACATGTTTTTTGGCTGTTTGTAGGAGTTGTAAAATAGCCCTAATAACTTTACTATGTAAATAATTCATGGTCAATGCCTAGAATGGTATCATCAAAAGCTGCCCTTTTACCAATTATTCGGCCTTTTCTAAAAATGATACTTGAGACCAAATGTATGTAGTTTTGAGGTAGGGGGGGGGGAAGAATCATATTATTGAGCATGGGTTTGCCATTAACTATTTGACTCAGAATGTATAATAGTAGTAATTGATTCTCTACCTTCTAAGGGGCATCTGGGTTGGCTGAGCTGGTTATATAACAAAAGAGGGAGGGTGTGTATGCGTACAGTCTACTGTGCACTAAAATAACACAATCGTGTAGCCATTATCCAAGTAAAAATATTAAGATGGGGATGCAGGGAACTTGGGAAAAACTAGGTGTTTTTAAAGTTTTTATAGCAAAACTTTTTTTTTCCCTTCAAAATAAATAAAATATTGCTTCTATACAAATGTAGAGTTTAATTTTCTTCCATGGTGATATCAACAGCTCTTGAATATCTGTCATGATCATGGGGGCATTAAATGAGAAACATTTTGAGTGAAAATAAAAAGTTTTCACTAAATTCCAAGACACCCTTGATAGATATTCAACAACTTTTGATATCACCATGGGAACAAAATTAAACTCTGTTTTTACAGAACCAATATTTTATTTATTTTGACAAAAAAAAAGCTTCAATATAAAAACTGGAAAAACATTTAACTTTACTCGCGTTCCTTGCATGCCCACCTAAACCCGAATTAACGAAGCACCAAATTATCACTCATGGTGCGCCAATATCCATGGCTGCGTCAATATTTTTTTCATCTGTGTCCTAACAAAGTGTTATCCCTCATGCAACATAGTCTCTAATCTAGGAATTGGAAATTAGTTATTTGCAGTTCATAAACTTATTCAATATATGACTAATGGACTGTGGTTTGGAAGAGCGCCATGGATATAAATCCTTGCCACCAGCTGTGTCATTGGGACCCATTTGGTTTGGGTCTGCGGGAGTCTCTATTTTATTACCTGTATATCAAAGCTCATAACCACACCTTGATAGGTTATTCCCAACCTGAAATAGGTAGTGATGGCAGGACTGTGGAGGCGAAGTTGGTCCTAAAAATTAAAAAACCATAGCTTATAGTAGAAACTTTATACAGTGAAACCTACCTTAAACAGACCCTTTATTGGGTGGAAACTTGCCTTAAACAAACCCTTTATTGGGTGTATTGTGTCTTATGTGGAAATATTTTACGACCCCGTGAAGTCTGAAAAACATGCTAAATCCCCTGGATTAAACAGAAACTTTCAAATGCGGAAACAGAATTCTAAATAAGCTTCTATTCGGAAAATTTAAAGGAAACAAAATAAGCCTCTATACAGAAAATGTCAAGGAAACGGGATTCAAAATAAGCCTCTATACAGAAAATGTCAAATGTTCTGGTGGGCATCGTTTAGAAAAATGTTTGGCATCCTTTACATTCTACAGAATTTTGTTTTCTCTAATTCTTCTATTATATTAAGAGGAGTTGAAATGTTAGGTTAGGTCTGGTATATTTCCTTTCTCCTTCTTAGTTCTTTTGTTACCTTGCTTACAGAATTGCGAACTGTAATTCCCTCTCGAGTGTTGTCTCTGTTATTTCCAGTTTCTGCGCTAATGACTTGTCAACCACCTTTGGAATTCAGCTTTTAATGGTACAGCACTACCTGTATGAAGGTTCATTTGTTTCTCTCTTCCTGAAATTTTACTCAATATGGACTATAGGCCTGCATTTTTTACTTTAATCTGGCAGTTGTCATTATGGCTTCAAAGACAAGGGTCACGCTTGATCTAAACAGGAGAGTAAAAGCTATTCATGCGAGTGAGCAGGTCATGAAGAGGTTTATCGTCAGTAAAACTCAAGTGTATGAGATTCTAAAGAAGAAACTGGAAATTTTGAAGCTCACTTGCATGAATAGCTTTTACTCTCATGTTTAGATCAAGCGTGACCCTTGTCTTTGAAGCCATAATGACAACTGCCAGATTAAAGTGAAAAATGTAGGCCTATAGTCCATATTGAGTAAAATTTCAGGAAGAGAGAAACAAATGAATCTCCAAAATATAACTTAAGTAAATTGCAAACGAAGACATTAATGAAATAGTTTGAGAGAGATTTGTCATTGTTTGGGCGAAAATTCGCCGCTTGTCGGGTCCAATGGTACAGGAATTTTAAAGTGCACTATCGTAAATTATTAATGCAATCTTTGCTCGCTGATATGAATTCTACATCATCCTCCTCTGAGCTTACAAGAACTGTCTCGGTTCTAGATGTAGTTGTTTGGATAAGTCAAGATCTAAAGAAGTTGCTGCCAGAAACTGTGACAAAGTGTTTTCAAAAAGCAGTATTTTATATGGGTGAAATTACTGCTAGTGTAGAAAATGAGAATGACCAGCAGGACTTACAAAACTGAGTGAATGAAGTTGCTTTCAATAACTGCAATGCTGAAGACTACATCAACATAGACAATAACGTGTTAACTGAACCGGACACAATGGATATTGATGCCTTAGTTGAGAATTTTAATGAAAGTTGGAAATGAGAAGCGGAGGCAGCTAAGCGAATAAATTGTGTGCAGAAAACCCTGCTTGACTACTGGAAAATAAAGACAAAGCGAGTAATGTTTTCCTGTTCAGTATAATGTTTCCATATGTTCATTTATATTGTGAATAATTAGTATTGTGTAATAACGAGTACAGTATTTTATCTTATGATTTTTATCCCAATTACGTGCACGTCCTTGGTTTAAATCTCATAGTACACCTTCATTAAACGTAAACCTGGCTTTAGCGGAAAAATATCTTGGACCCTTGCGGTTCCGCTTAAGGTAGTTTTCATTGTATTTAACATAGGGTTTTATTTTGAAGTCGAAGTCTCTCCATTTTTATAGGCTCCGACTGCACCCAAAATCACTCAGACTCCACAGCCCTGGTTATCAGGGAAGGGCCCTTAAATAAATTATAGCAAGCTTAAACCAGGCTCATATTAAAGCATTTGTACTCTTTAATTTGGCATACATTAAAATTATTGTCTAACTAAAGACATTGATTCTCTGAACAATTTGGCAAGGGTGCCATTTTACAGTAACCTGACTGGCTCAAACAAACAAAACAAGGTGGGCCAGTCCAAGTTGATCATAATTACAATAATTTATTTCTCATAATATTTTTTCCCGGTATTTAATTTTTTATTATGTTTTTGAAAACAATTTAAAGCGATATTTAGGACCTATACTTTATAGTTTTGTGAAACTGTTTTCCAAGTATTATTTTTGGCCCTCCATGGGATTATAAGTTGAATTAAAAACAATCATAGCTATACACAGATGTCTATGGCACTACTCTCTCATTTGATTAGACTGCCGATGATAGGGGGTGGGTGGGGAGGGGAGGGATCGAAGTTCCAATATCATTCAGGTGTAGGGCCTACGAGTGTGGTTTTTCCAAAATGGTTTTCCACTCTCTCGCCACACAAATAAGTGTACTTCCTCTAAATAAAATCTTCCTTGTTACTAAAACTATTACCTTAATTAGTGCATAAACAGGTAATCCAAACAGGTAGTAAGACGTGGTTATAAAAAGATACATGCATGTTTTTACTAAAAATAACTCTCAATGCACAATATCAGCATAGTGTTGATTGGTTTTTTGCCATTATAATGTATAAATCCATGTTTTTAAATAAGGAGGAATAAACATTAGTGTTTCCCATCTTATGATTTCGAGAGTTTTCAAACCATCCTTTCTCATATTTAGAGTAAATATTTGTATCAAATCATAAATATAACTTGGATACAACACCAAATATAATGGCTGACCTTTTGTGTGTTTCAGATATACATTGAGTCTCTAAGTGCTAACCATGTGACCACTTTAAAAGGCCAACCCATTGGGAATTTGGAGAAGGTTCTTTCCCATGGTGACACATTTTGTGTAGGTGAACGGTTGTTCCGCTGGGAGTACCTTACTAATTCACCCTTCTACAATTGTCCAGCTAAAGACATCGATTCTTTGACCAATCTGGCAAAGGTTCCATTTTACAATAACTCTACTAGCTCAAACAAGAACAAAAAAGGTAGGCTAAGCCTATTTGAATTCATAATTACTGAGTTATTTGGATTAAATTCAAGCATCATATCACACTGATTGTAACATTATTTAATTTTACACATGAAAAATAATACAGTTTATTCAATTTCGAAACACTAAAAAGTTCATAGAACTATGCAATAATAGACTAGGATTAATATCTCTGCCTATAATTATTTTTTACTACTTTAGGAAACACAACAAATTTTAACTCTTATGTTTTGTTGTATGTCCAGGCAAGAACAGACAAACTAGTTTCCAGATAATCAACACCAATAATTTCACTGAGGTCAATATGAAAGAAAGTCCATCCAAACGCTTGGTGGCGATTGTCACACCTCAAAGGAGATCTCTCGCCGATGATGTGAGTTATTCTAAAGTTTTAATCTTTTTAGGATATCTAGAAAATCGGTAATGTTTACTTAGCAGGAGCAGACGTTTGAATACAGTGAAATTACCATTTATAAAAGAACAAGATTTATTATTTCCCCCCGGTGACCTGGTGGTCTAGGGGAAAGGTGTCAGACTTCTGTGCTGGGAATCCGGGTTCAATCCTCGGTCCCAGCACTGATTTCTTTGATTATCAAACCCTTCCTTAACCTCTGACAAGACTTGTATTAATCACAACTTGTGAATGTGTGGAATGCCAGGCCTCCGCCATGGTTTGGATTCCACGTTAAACTGTAGGTCCTTCATTTCATCTCACAATCACCCTACCATTACACATTAGCGTATGTGCTTATAACCCGAACAGGTGGTAAAATGTGGTAATAATAATAATAATAATATTTCCTGTCAGTTTTTTTTCTTTTGCGTAACTAAGAAATAAAAATTTCATCATGAAATAAGTGGTGTCTTTTTAAGGTCTATTATAGCATTTTGATAACTTTAGACAGGCTTTGAGGCCATGACCTAACCAACATACTTCTTACAACTCTTTGTTAAGAAAATATTAAATACATGATAACTTTTAAAGTATAGATGTTTGCTCTAAATGTTAATAACGCTCTAGTAGTAAGCCAAACTAAACTGTCAAAGTGAAAGAAAGGAAGTTGATGACGACATTCACTCTCCTACAATGTCCATAAAGTGTCTGGAAAATTGGGAAATACTTAAAAAAAACAATGGAAATTTTGTAACAAGAAAATGGTGACAACTTTGCTATTTCACTAACATGTTGTTAATCAACATTTATATAGTCCAACACCTTAATTCAGTTGATAGCATGTCTGACTGCTAAGCTAAGGATTCTGGGTTCGATTCTTGGCATGGCCAAAAAATGTATAGTTGGTGTAATGTGGATGACCCCTTTCACAGTGATGAAATAATGGCTGGGGACTGGATTTTGTGTTCTATATCTAAGTTAATTTATAAATCGTGTGCTAACACAATCAGTCATTTAAGAAAGTTCACTTTAAATATTGAAATAATTGAAAATAATTATTTATTTTAGAGTACCAATACATCTCCAACACCATCTGCCACAGTGGACTCTACTTCTGTAAGTTGTTTAAGCTTCACTATTTATTCTTAAGTAACTTTGTTTAATCTGCTCTTATAAGATAAAGTGTTTGCCAAAGTGAGCCTGGGCAATATTTATTAAAACTAATTTAATATCTAAAGGGCTGCCACCCGTATGGAAAACTTAATTGGGTCTAACCTAGAAAAATCAGGGAAATGTCAAGGAATTTATCAAAGTTCCTAAAAATGACTGGAATTTTAAAATACTGAGTCAAATTTTCAAAAGTGTTAAACTCTTTTGCTAATAACCTATTGTTACATTAAATTTTTTTCTGCTTAATAATTTATTCAAATTGCTATCATAATTTGTGAACTTCACGGTGAAGTCTATCACTATATTATGGCATTACGTAATCCAAGAACATCTGTGCATGTGTAAACATTAGCGTATGCGCTGTGGTCACTGTTATAGTTGTGAGAAAGCGTCTGCACAGCCTTCAATATGACACATAATACGCATGCGGGTATTTGATCTTTTGTATTCTTAGTTCCAAAATAGTGACAAAATGGTGCTTTATCATTATTTTCTATATCATTTTTAACTTAATTTAAAAAAATGTTTTAACTAATTATTATGTTACGGCATTAAAGCAAATTTATTTATTTATTTAACACATCAAAAGTGCTACAAATTTGCTTTTTTTAAGTTTAGTTAACCTTTGCGTATGCTCAAATACAGATTTTTTTTAGTGTTTCTCAATTATAAAATGACATGCGTACAGTATTTGCTTTGAAGTCCAAAGCGTTGCCTCTCAACCACCCACTATTTACAACCAGAAATAAAATGTTTTGTGTAAATGTGTGAAAAGCAGTGTATCCATACTTAAGAAAAAAAGCTTCAAATAAACTAGTTAAAAAATGTATTTGTTCATGATGAGCCCAGGCCCTACAGTTTTTTATCTTTAGTAAATGTCGTTAGCATTAATTTTGGAGTTGGGGCAAAGACTCCTTGTATTGCATGTAATTACAGTAAGGTTGAGGTTTGTTAACCGTACTTGGGTGGTTTACCCATTCTCTCAATGACAATGTGTGTGTGTGTGTGTGTGTGTGTGCGTGTGTGTGTGTGTGCGCGCGCGTGCGCCTATTTATTCTAAGCTACTTTCTCATTTCTGCTACATTATATTGCGTTTTTTTAACTATTATATTTTTGTTTGGAAAACCTGAAAATGTCAGGGAATTTCAATATTATAAATTAGTGGCAGCCCTGTACTAACACTTTAAACATTTTTAAACATTGCAAACTTATAGATCTATATTGGATCCTTTGACACCGCTAGGCATTAGACCTATTACCACAGCTACCTTAGCTTGGATTTTCAGGTTAGCTCAGACCACTATGTAAATATATTTCACAGTAAAGATAATATTAAAAGCTCACTTTTTGTTTCAATGAGTGTGTGTAGAAAACTATCAATTTTGCATATAGGTTTATCAATTAAGTCTTCAAACCTTGTAATACTTTACTTATTTCTATAGAACTGAATTCAAGAGGTTTTGTTTTCCTTATCCAAGCATTAAAAAAAAAGACCCTTTTCTTAGATCTCAGACTAATAAGAGAACTTAAACCTGTTAAAAGTAACAATACTCTTATTTCAAGTTGTCAGGTCAACATACTCGTTTTGAGTAACATGAGATGCGCGTTAGTTGTCCTGTGATACACAGATCTTGACACCGCTGATAACTAGGTAAATCTCTTCAGTCTTTAAGATACCAGTACATAATATTACACAGAAGAAGCTACAAGAAAGGAAAGAGAAATAAAAGAAAATATTCTAAAAACAGCCATTACCACTTTCGGTGGCAAAATGGTCTAAGGCTTCACTTGTCCAATAGACTGGGCTGGCGATGAAGGGGAGATAAGGGGTTTGAATTCCAGTTGAGTGTCCCTTACAGAGGTTTTATTCCCCAACGTGAATTTTAACTCCAACCATACAAATGTGGATACACTTCCTTTAAATTCAGCCTTCCTCATTCTTAACACAAACACATAAAATCCAAATGGGCAGTAAGACGCATGGGGCTAATAAAAGTCAACCTTTTTATATTTTTCGGTTGTTAATATAATGTATTATTCGTCTTATCGTGCTTTCCATGTACCATACTAATCCGACACCTTAGATCAGTCAGTACCATGTCAGTCTACTGAGCTAAGAGTCCTGGTTTTGATTCCCGGCATGTTCGAAAAATTTATTGGTGAAATGTGGGTTTATTCTTTCACAGTGATGAATTAACAGCCGGGGAATGGCTGTTGTGCCTGTCCTAACCTTAATTTAGGTTATAAGGCACATGAAGTCGACACAGGTCTAGCAAGTCGCTATCAGAATAAAATACTGTCCCGGACCTTAGGCTGGAAACAGTAATGGATGTAGAAAAAAATCATGATCCGAGGCAATTTTTACTCACAGGGGTGTTTTGGGTGAATGATGTTAGCCTACATTATAATAGATGGAAATTGATAAGTAGAAAAAGAAATGTAGCTAAGAATTCCTACCTGAAGAAAGAGGAGCATTTGTGGGAAGAATACAATGTACAATTTATTCTCATTTATAAAGAAATGAAGACATCTTCCTTTCTTTTTAAATAAGACTAAATTAATTAATGTAAATTTAATCAAGAAACCCTACCTAGGTGAACACAAAAAAGGGGTATGGTAGGTGAATTTCATTTATTTACTATGGTAGAAAACGTTACACACACTGCAATACAAATAAAGTTTAAATATTTCAGCTTATACCTTTATCAAACATAAAAAGTGACAAAACCAATTAGGACACACAAATCTACTCCATATTGAATTCAATTAAACATTGAAATTAGGATAGAAGGTCAAGGCCTACACACTTAACCAAAAAACCGTAGGCCTCCAACTTCATAAATAAAACACACAATTATATAATTTTTGGGGTACATCAATTATTTTCTTCAGCATAATAGAGTAAAACACAGACTAAACTAAGGTACAGTAGCCCCATGGCTTCTTTGGTGCTGACTGACAGCTGACGACTTCCTTCACTATCACTTAACTTTACATCATTGTACAGTGTTTCTACACTGTCTTGTTATGCAATTATCCATTTTATTAACTTTTTTATAATTGTTAGTGTAATTTTAATGTCCTTAAAGACATGAGTGTTGAAACCATTTTAATTATTTTTTATTAGATTTTTATTTGAGGGTTGTTCTTATTTTTAAATTGTATTTTATAACTGTTATTTCTAATTTAAAAGCCGATATTTCCATATATTTTTCTCAACATTATTTACTATTTATAAAAATGTGTGCCATTCATCTTTTAAGAACATATGTTTTAATATACTTTCTAACATTTCAAAATTATGAATATACAATAATCGAATTCGAGAACTTTTAGAAATATTTGATTCGAGTTTGACTCAAATGCAAAAACCCAAGTTTGCAGACTCCTAAAAAGAACACAAAAGGGAGAAAATGAAAAAATATAAAGAATGAAAGGACACACAGATAGGAACACGTAAAAGGTATAACATAAAGGATAAACACAGGAAAAGGACATTGGAAGCTTTTGAATGTTGGTAAAAATGGTGAACATAAGAGGAAATATAAATATAATAGCAAATAGAAATGGTAACTAATTTTTCTTAAGAGTCAAGACATTATAACTAGGGACCACATTTTGCCTATTTGCCTTTTCTTTTCCTTGATCTTAAAACATAGGCAGTTTATGTATACTGTTTAGGCAATAAGTTTGACACCCAATAATACTAGTATTTCTTAATTTATCATGTAATTAATTAATTTAAAATTATAGAACACTTTATTAACATACATTGATACTTCAGTAGTTGATTGGACCTCCTTTGGTCTTAATACTCATCTTGATATGTTCTGGCGTGGAGTTGATTAGATAAACCTGCGACAATCTTCCACTGCCAGATGCTGTCAGAGTATGGTCACCGCAAGGCTGTAGCTCTGCACCATTTTTTGATTTAATTTTGGCCAACCTGTAGGCCATTGTACTCCACAGGTTCTCTTTAGGATTGTAGTTGGGACTTCTTGCAGGCCAAGACAAGATTCAGTATCTTGGGCAGAAAACCAATCCTTTGTGTGTTTGGATCAATGACATGAAGCGTTAGCTTGTGGATAGATGAAGTTAACTCCAAGAAATCTGCGAGAAAACATGACCTTTTCCATTGTTGTGCAGTATTTTTCACTGTTCATTGCTCCTCGGACAATGCAGCATTCACCAGGACCTTCGTATGAGATACAACCCCATATAATTACAGCCCCTTCCTCCCGCTGGACAGCAAGAGCCACACAAGCTGGAAAGAATTTCTCAGTCTTGGTACGGCGAACTTTAATTTTTCCCCTGGTGAAAAGTTCAAATCGACACTCCTAGGAAAAGAGAGCTCATTGCCATGCTTCTTTTAGCCAGCCTTTATGTTCACGACAACACTGAAGTCTTAGTTTTTTGGCGAGATTGTTGAGCAGAGGTTTAGGTAAGGCATAAGAAGAGGTACTTTGCTTCCATCGAGCGATTGCTTACAGTACGCACTGAGATCAACATAATTTTCAGTATTTAGTTCTCTCAAAGGGTCAGAGCAGCTAGAATTCCAGTCCTTTCAACATAACTGCAAATGTTTTCTGTCCTTGATGTTTTTTGTGGGTAATCTACCCTGGGTTTGTCCATGAAAGTTCCAGTGTCTTTAAAACGTTGAATAGTCTGTTCAACACATGTTTTCGATGTGCCTAAGGCACAACCCATTTCTCTGTATGAGTTATCAGCTTTCATCATACCAATAATTTGCCACTTTAATTCTTCTGACACAAATTTCTACCAGAACGGCTGAGAATAAAGCGAGAATATGGATACAATGTCACCGATAGGAGTATCCAAAAGTCGCTTGCTAATCTGGTGATCCAGAAAACATTGGTGGGAATTTGAATTTCACACGTAATTTAAATGAAAACTTGTTTAAATTTGTTATGAAATAATATTTGATGCCTGGTAAAATGCATTACAAATTTTTAAGAAAATTGTTTGGGTGTTTTTTGATAGCCCTGTGTTAGGAGTAGGCCTATGCAAAAAAAATATAGATCTAACTCAACCCATTATTTTTTTATCTTATTTTTCCTCCTAAAAACTTATGTTTTTCACCGGTAAATTAAAATACAAAATTTAGGAAAACTTTTGAACCAAGATAGAGGCATACATAATTTTTGTGTCAAAAAGTTTATTTTTTGATGCAGTTTCATATAACATTAATATATTGACCACTAATAAATAATTATAAGCACATGAAATGCATTGCTTGCTTTTAAGGGTGTCTTTAAACTTTTTGCCTAAACTATATATAGTTTTTTATTATTATATAAAATGTGTATTTGCCTGCCTATTTTAAACATTTTTTGGTGCCTAAGAATCTGCTCCCTAATTATAATGTTCATACACACAATTGTGTTAAATTAGTGATTTGGAGATTGGTTGTGGTTGTTATGTTCATTCTATGATTATAATTGTTTTTGAACAACAAATAAGCAGTCTTGGAGCTTTAAAACAAATTTCCTTTGAAAAATCTATTTATTTTTTTAGTCTCAAATCTGAAATTATCTCGAATATCCTTAAGTATTTGAGAGCTCATCCCTAAACTAAATGCATTGCCCAGATATGGATGTCTTATAATGATACGGGCGGTGCATTGTTAATCTTCTCCCACATTTACACAGGGGCACAAGTACTGTATTGGTCTGAATATAGTATTACCTTGCACATAATACGTACGATCCTATGAATATGTGCTACACAAAAAATAGGTTCTCAAGTATACTATGAGGTAAAAAAAAACTAGCAAACCGAACACACTTTTATCATGCCCTCTGAATCCTTGTCTTGATGCGCAAACATTCTTAACATTTTTTAATATCATAAACACAGCACAGATTGTTCCAGCAACTAAAACCGACCTACCCAATTACCAGTGCAGTTACACTGAAAGATGGAAATACTTTCTTTCTCTCTATTTTGACTATGAGTTTATTATTAGGTGCGGGCAGTTGTGCTAGTTCCCCAGTACAAATTAAACCTTTTTAGGAATCTGGTGGTTTTTTCTGGGGAAAATTTTATTCTGCACAGTAGAGCTTTTGGAAGGATATTTTAGGAGAAAATCCTCGCACTAAATTCAGGTCAATACGGTAATACTATAAACGGGTCTTACACACTTTTACTAATTCGAATATCCAAGTTACCTAAATATCCAAATTTTTGGAAAAATTATGAACATATGAGTGAGTAAAATAGTATTTAATACAAATAGAAACTAAATTCTAACATTCTTTTTGATAATTTATTCATTGTAACATTCATACATTCAGTTAAGTATTAAATTGATGGTTTCAGGTCAGGTTGTTAAGGTGATCGTATAATTATAAATGGTTTTGAACCATCTATATGCAGGAAAATAGCTCTAAACCAAATTTCACTTGAAAAATTGGGGGGAGGAAAAAAAATTAAGGATTTGAAATCCCATTTCTGGGTAAGACCTAAAACATTAAATATTTGAAAAGATAATACAATAACAATGTTGATGTTTTATAGCCGTTAGGATGGTTTAAATAAATCAATGTGATAGGCGGGAAAATATCCATTCAACAAGAAAAACTGCAAAACGATTAAGTTGGTGAATTTTTTTAATGTGTTCTGGAAAACCAGGAAAAGTTAGTGGGATTTTATGATAAAAAGTTTTGTAATCACCGTTTTAAAGTTCTGCCGGAAATCAAAAACAGGACCCTTGCTTTAATAGGTGAACCCAAAACAATACAACAAATAAATGGACTGCAAAAGACGAACACTGGACTAATTGTTTAAAAATCGATTTGGTAAATAAAAAAACCTGTGTTACTTGGGAGTTAGCGCTCAAATAGTTTCAATTGCCACTAGGCTGATTAAATTTATTTAATTTCAACTTTATCAACAAGACATTTAAGGTCATACTGAAGAAATATAAAGCAGGGTAACATGTTTATCAAATGCAATGTGGCAGAGTTACCACACTAACAAATGTAACATCTGATACTCTATATCTCAGTGTACATGCCTAATGTTTAACCTGTGTCCTTTTATGATGTCTCAATCTTTAATTTATTGAAACTTCTATATTCTTCACTAGCTTTAATTTTAATATCTTTTTCAATTTTCTTACAGGCTTTGCAAGCATTTGCATCAGTAAATAGAAAAAAGAGAAAGTCTATTTTAGAAAACACTTATCAGGAGAAGTCTCTTTTGAATCTGTCTCCCCCTCCTATGGAGCTAACTGTCGCAACTGTTATTGTTGCTACAACGCCAAAGCAAAATTTGCCTACTGCTTCAACTCCACGAAGTCGGAAGAAAAGGTTTTCAAAAGTATCGTCAAATAATGAAAATAAAACATCTTCACCACTTTTGCATGATTTGAAAGAAACTGCCAATACAGCGTCATCACAGGAAATAAAAACTTTCTCAAGCATTAATTCAGTGGAAACTTCTAAGACACTTTTATCAGTTTCAATGAAAAATACACCACTTTCTGTTTCTAAAAAATCTGTGTTAAGGAAGTCACATTTGTTGACACCAGAAGATAACTCTTCTAAAATTTTAACACCAGCTAGACAGAAGAAACGGTTGTCAGTTGTATCTTCAAAGATTCAGAAGAAAACACCATCTGCCAAGACATCTCGAATTTCAAAAGGCATGACACCGTCTCCTAATATCAAAGCTAGCCCATTAAGTGTTTCATCTGTGTTGACACCAAAGGAAAGTTCCCTTACTGTATCACCACGAGTTAGCTCTAGGAAGAAATTGTTGGTTGTATCTTCAAAGATAAGGAGTAAAAATTCAGGTTCCAAGACATCACAGTTTTCAAAGGGGGGAGAAATACCGCAGCTCTCTGTTAAAACTACCCCATCAAGTATGCCACATATGTTGACAGCAGAGGAAGGTTCTTCAACTTTATTAACGCCATCAAGCTGTAAAAAGCGGCCATCATTTGCATCATCAAAGATTGTGAAGACAAATTCATCTTCCAAGAAAGCACATATCTCGAAAGAAAAAACACCACAATTCTCCGTTGATAAAATTACTCCATCAAGTACACCACATGTGTCAACAACAAAGAAAGGTTCTTCAACTTTAACACCTGCAAGCTGTAAAGATAGACCATCATTTGTATCTTCAAAGATTGTGAAGTCAAATTCGCCTTCCAAGACACTGCGAACTTTGAAAGGGAAGTCACTATCACCAGAAACAAGATTCACCCCTTTAATAACACCCCTTGTATGTACACCAAATAAAAGTTCTACTTTATCAATACCAGTTAGTAGTAGGAAGAATGTATTAATTGTATCATCAAAGACGTCACCACTTTCTAAGCCTAAGATACAACCAGTTTTAAATCTTGAATTACAATCTGCAGCATCAAATATGTTGACACCATTTAGAACAAAGAAAATGCTCACAAAGCTAGAGGCATCACCTTCACCAGTTTCATCAGAATCGGGTGTAAATTCCCAACGCTCAACCGTTACGATTGTTCCATCTCCAAATGAGATGTTGAAAACCTCAGCTTTGGTAATAAATGGCTCGACCGGAAAGAAAAAGAGCTCCTTGGTGATGAAAGCTTCATCTGCTGTTTCAAGAACTAGAAGGTCACTGTTAAAAGCCAAGACACCTCTATCAGAAGTTAAGTTGAGACAAGTATCGTCTAACAAACAAGGCAGGCCTAAGGGAAATATGTCTCTTCTCAAAAAATTAAATACCAGTAGATTAGCTCCCAAGTCTATCAATAAGAACACCTTTATCACGGGGAGGGTTTCAAGGATTCCTGTGCCTCCGCATTCAGCATTGAAAACTAGAAGTGTACTCAAATTGAAGGATGTTGGATTACAATCTGCAGAAAGAGCAGCAACCAGATTGAAAACCATGGTTTCAACCAAATCTCCAGGTAAGAGTTCACCGTTTTACTTAATACTGTGATTAATGCTAATAATTGAAATGGGCGTGTTTATAGTAAGTTAGTTTGTACCCTACACTGAAGTAATAACATTTACCCGCTTCGATGGCCACATGATATAAGGTGTCAATCTTGCAATAGACTAGACTGCTTATGACAGGAGGCAATTGGGATTCGAATCCCAATCAGGTGTACTGGGGGTGGTTTTTCCTGAATGGTTTTCCACTCTACATCCGCACATGGGTACACTTCCTCTAAATTCAAGCTTCCTCGTCCCTAATACATTAGAATAATTAGTATAAAGGCGTAGAACTCAAACGGGTAGTAAGATGTGGTGCTAAACAAAAAATAACAATTTAGCATATAGTACTTTGAGTTCCAGCCCATCGTCTCATCAATTTTTTTCAGCCTATGGTGAATTTAGTCAAATGCCTCCGTCTTCCTCTGACCTTCCATCATTTTTTCTCTTTTATTTGCTACCTTTATTCTCTCACTCGGTTGATGTCTGCTCCTCCATGTGGTGTAACTTGATGGAGGTTGGGTGTAAACTCATCAAAAGCTAGGTCAGGGCCTAAACTAACAAGCTCGGAAAAGTGCCTGATCAGTTGGGTATGAGTAAGGTGTGCAGGGACCTAGGATTAGTGGCAGATGAGTTGACTAGACAAAATGGCAACCCCACCATCCAGGTATAGGCCACAACAGAACCACACTGGATATCATATCTGAGGGTACTATTGGGAAACAGCGTTGCCATTCTTTTATTTCCATGTGGTCAATCTTCCCTTAGATATAAGACAAATTTTGCAACACTAGTTCCTCGATGTTGCCAGTAGCTCCCTACCCGGCAGACCCCTCCTGACATAATTGAAAATAAATAGATTTGGCAACTGTTAACAGAGAGAGCGAAGATAAAGCTTCTTTCCATAAAACCTGCAGATCCCTCATGGTGAGATACAGTGTAGCAAGTTGGTGATAGAAGCAAACCAAACTCTAGTTATAAATAAATATGGGATGGTTTCAAACCATCTTTTTGAAACAAACATTTTTTACTGGTTTTGCCTTTTGAGTTATCCCTAATTTAGCCTATATGCACTAATCTAAGGTCTATGTGTGGTGATAGAATTTTAAGGCTAAACTCCATTTACCTAGCTAGGGAGTATGGTTGTAACCTCGGTACACCAAACCACTGGGGACATCAATTGAAGAAGTCGAGGCAAAAAAAAAACTTGTAGACTTCAACACTTATCTTTTCCGTTTCAGTTATCTTACACAATCATATTGGCTATGATTAGTACAAAATAATGTTAGTCCTACAATATTTGGTGATTGAAACATTTTAGATTTTACAGTTTAATTTATCTGGCAGCTAAAAACCATACTAAATCTTCTATCAAGTCATATGGTATGTTACTTTTGATATATATTATTTATAAAATAATAATGAAATACTAAAGTATATTATGAATGACGGCTCTTCCTATTAAAATTACCTGTTCTTTGTAGAACAAAATTAGTCTCAGTATTGCACTCCTTTGATTTATTTCACTTTACTTTCTAATAAAGAGAAAAAATATTGTAACTGAAAAATGTTGATATTGATTGTGATTAATCTGTACTTTTTTTGCACCCCATAAACAATTCTACGTGTCCTCGGGTGGACTATTTGAGAAAGGTAGGTAACCTGGCGGTCAAGGGGTAAGGTGCCAGATTTCTGCACTGAGGGTTCAGGTGTAAAGTGGTCAGGGTTTTAGGCCCTTAGTTTTCAACTTTCATTTATAAAATTATATTAGTTTTTCCTTTAGTTTATATATTAATACACTCAAGCTACTGAGAGTACTAAACTGATAAATACCTTGTTCTTTTCCATTCATCTAGGCCTAATTTAATTATCTTTATTACTATCAAATGGTTAATTATAAGAAAGTGTGGGGTTTTATGGTAATTATAAGTTATGTAAATCATAACCAAAGTTGTAAGCAATATATGTTTCAAATTTCAATTAATTAACTTCATTTTCAGGCCTTTAAACTTATAATTTAATAGTTTTTCATTATTTAAAGTCTTTGTTAGAATATTCGAGTCATCCAAATTTATTACTTTTACTATTCATTTTATGCCTCGTGCAATGTATAAATAGCTTTACCCGGAAGCTGGGAGACGCACCTGCTCTTGCACGTGCAGTTTTTCACAGGAGAGGGAGGTTTTGGCGCGGACTACTGGCCAATCAGTGCATTTGGTTTAGCGTCTGTGTTTTACCTTATCTGTGAGGAAAGCGTCAGACGCGGACCATTAGCTGTTTAGTACGCGAAGAGTAGAGACTACCACTAGCCGTTAAGCCCGTAAAGAGTTAGGATCACGTACTATTTGTGAACTTGTCCTAACGTGTAGAGACAGCATCGAGATGGGGGAAAGTAGAGGGAGACTAGGTGGCTAAATAATATATTCTTCTAAATTAAGCATCTGTGATGATATCATGTAATTTGTTTCTTTAAAATAAACTTCAAATTGAAATGCGACGCTAAATAATAGTCCTATTTTTTTGAGCTGTGTACCTCTACCCCCACCATTAATTAATTAACCCCGAGATGATGCTCTACCGATACTGACTGCCGTGGACGAGACAGCGTAAGAAGATGAGGCCTTCATCAAATCAGCTGATGGCTGAGACGACTAGTTACAAAAATGGCGCTCAACGTTGGGGCTAGCTCAAGAACAGCGGAGAAGGCGACTGGGTACAAAAATGGCGCCCCACGTTGGGCGCCATTTTTGTACCCCGTCATCTATCTCAGCTGGTGGTGTGCATGTCAGCTGGTAGCGTTGTCATCAGTTTTTAACTTCTAGTCTTCTTACGATGACGTCCATCCACGGGAGTCAGTATCGGTAGAGCATCATCTCGGGGTTAATTAATTAATGGTGGGGGTAGAGGTACACAGCTCAAAAAAATAGGACTATTATTTAGCGTCGCATTTCAATTTGAAGTTTATTTTAAAGAAACAAATTACATGATATCATCACAGATGCTTAATTTAGAAGAATATATTATTTAGCCACCTAGTCTCCCTCTACTTTCCCCCATCTCGATGCTGTCTCTACACGTTAGGACAAGTTCACAAATAGTACGTGATCCTAACTCTTTACGGGCTTAACGGCTAGTGGTCCCCGTCTGACGCTTTCCTCACAGCTAAGGTAAAACACAGACGCTAAACTAAATGCACTGATTGGCCAGTAGTCCGCGCCAAAACCTCCCTCTCCTGTGAAAAACTGCACGTGCAAGAGCAGGTGCGTCTCCCAGCTTCCGGGTAAAGCTATTTATACATTGCACGAGGCATAAAATGAATAGTAAAAGTAATAAATTTGGATGACTCGAATATTCTAACAAAGACTTTAAATAATGAAAAACTATTAAATTATAAGTTTAAAGGCCTGAAAATGAAGTTAAGTAATTGAAATTTGAAACATATATTGCTTACAACTTTGGTTATGATTTACATAACTTATAATTACCATAAAACCCCACACTTTCTTATAATTAACCATTTGATAGTAATAAAGATAATTAAATTAGGCCTAGATGAATGGAAAAGAACAAGGTATTTATCAGTTTAGTACTCTCAGTAGCTTGAGTGTATTAATATATAAACTAAAGGAAAAACTAATATAATTTTATAAATGAAAGTTGAAAACTAAGGGCCTAAAACCCTGACCACTTTACACAGGGTTCAATCCTTGGTCCCGGCACAGATTTATCTGATTGCTAAATCCTTCCTTCGCCTCTGACAAGACGTGTATTAATCACAACTTATGAATGTGAGGAATGCCAGGCCTCCACCGTGGTTCGGATTCCACGTTAAGCTGTAGGTCCTCTATTTCATCTCACAATCACCCTATCATTACTCATTAGCGTAAGTGCGTACAACCCAAACGGGTAGTAAGACATAATAATAATAATAATATTTGAGAAATCATCATGCCATTTGTTTTCCTGTGGTTCCATGAGCAGACCAATCACATTGCCACGGCCACAGTTTGAGAACCATTGTTCTAGAGCTAAGGGGAGAAATTCCCAGCCATTCTAAATTAAAAAAAAATTGATTTAGTGTTCTTAAATAAAATTAAGATTCAAATTTTAATAAAAGTTAAATCGTTCTGGGCTCTCTTATTTGTCTTCATTTATTTATTTATTCTAATATGTCTTTACTATAGAAATCTGACTTATTCATGTGCATTCATTATCGACCCCTCCAGCCTGCTAGGTAGTGTGTTGGCGAACAAGCTGTCTCCAATGCTGTATATCCAGGAACATTTCTCCTTCCTCCACTCTTCTCCAACTCTCTTCTTTCTTCTCTACATAGTCCTTTATCTGGTCCACCCACCTCCTGGGTTGTCCAGCTGGTCTCCTGCCACCTACCTCTCTTTCCATGTATACACATGGCCCAACTATTTTATCATCGTCAACGTATTGTAATTCTTAAATATTTAATATTTGAATGTTCATGTATTGGTTTTTGTCATTTTTTATGTCCAGACAAGAAGAAGATGGCAGCTTTAATGGTCTGTCATGTCAAATCTTCAAGTAAACAAGTTGGAAAAAATCTTCTCACTGCAAAGGAGAGTATTGTTTCATCATTGGAGAAGAAGTATTTCAACAGAAATTTGGAAATGGATATAAAAACACCACTTAGTGCACCTTTGTGTGATGAATCAAGCGCTTCCAGCTCAGGACGGAGTATTGTTGAGTTTGATTCCCATGATATAGTACATAATACTCTTTCAGACAAAAGAGTCGAATGCAAGCAGAGTACTCCAGTGCGTATGAGTGCATCTAACTCAGACTTGCAGGCTTTAGATGCTATATTTTTGGATGACCAGGATACTTCATTAATTCTTAGTCCTACAAAGTCTTCTCGCACATCAAGAATATTGACTTCTGAAACAGGGCACTCTAAAGTTTCTCCGGCAAAGACTCCTGTTAAGAAGTCAAGGAAATCCTCTTTAAAATCTCGACCAATCGAGAATGTATCAACAGTTGAAAAAAGCAATGTTAAAGAATCCAGAAAATTATCAGTTAAATCCCGGTTGTCTAAGGAATTAATAGTATTGGCAAACAATCTGTCTACAGGTTCAAGAAAATCTCTGTCTCTAGAAGTAGTATCACCAGCCAAGAGTTCAGTGAACAGATCAAGAAAATCTAAAGATTCTCTTCCTCGTAAAGAAATATCTCCAATCAAGAGTTCAATTATGCCAAGCGAATCGCCTCAAAATAATCTTTCCTATGAAGTAACTCCAGCCAAGAGCCAAAATATATCTAGGAAATCGTCTCGAAATTCTCACATCTTTGAAGTAACTCCATTAAAGAATCCAAATAGATCAGGAAAATTGTCTCAAAATTCTTCCCCCTTTGAATTATCTCCAGTAAAGAGTATAAATATCTCAAGGAAATCATCTCGAAATTCTTCCCCCTCTGAAATATTTTTGGGAAATAGTCCAAATGTCTCTAGGAAATCATCTCGGAATTCTTCCCCCTTTGAATCATCTCCAGTAAAGAGTCCAAATGTCTCTAGGAAATCATCTCGGGACTCTTCCCCCTTTGAATCATCTCCAGTAAAGAGTCCAAATGTCTCTAGGAAATCATCTCGGAATTCTTCCACCTTTGAATTATCTCCGGTAAAGAGTATAAATATCTCAAGGAAATCATCTCAAAATTCTTCCCCCTCTGAAATATTTCTGGGAAATAGTCCAAATGTCTCTAGGAAATCATCTCGGAATTCTTCCCCCTTTGAATCATCTCCAATAAAGAGTCCAAATATATCAAGGAAATCATCTCGGAATTCTTCCCCCTTTGAATCATCTCCAATAAAGAGTCCAAGTATATCAAGGAAATCATCTCGAAATTCTTCCCCCTCTGAAATATTTCTGGGAAATAGTCCAAATGTCTCTAGGAAATCATCTCGGAATTCTTCCCCTTTTGAATCATCTCTAGTAAAGAGTCCAAATATATCAAGAAAATCACCTAAAGAAGAAGAAAATTCACCAACCACGAGTTTAGACAAATCGAAGACATCATCCTTAACATCCAAGTCTTTTGGAGATGAATCAATGGTAAATAGTCTATCTAAAAACAAGAAAATGAAAAAATCCTCTCTCAAAACTCAATCTTATAAAGATATCTTACCTGCAGAGAATTCAATAAGATCATCGAGGAAGTCTTGTATTTCTGAGAAAGTATCAGGGGTAGTAAAAAGTACAACGAGAAAATCTTCAGAATTGCAATCTCCTGAAGTGCCACCAGGAAAATTTCCTTTATGGAAATCTGCAAGATCATCTCGCATTGTGCACGCCAATGATGAACTGTCTCCAACTGATGGGCTAGTAAACGAAGAATCTGTAAAAACACCGGTTAAACCACATAGACTTAGTGCTCAGGCATCTCTAGGAGTTTCTGACATTCTCATAACTGAAAGTCCAAGTAAATGTCTAAGGATGTCAACTCGTAAATCAGAAGCATTATTTGCCAACAGTCCAAATGAAGTTAGGTCTTCGGATGTATCACAAATGGGTGAAATTTCACTAGCAAACACTCCGATCGACAAAAGATCGCAGTCATATAAAGAACCATCGCACATATCATCTCCTGAACCGTCTTCATGCATCGACCTACCAGCTGGCAAATTAAACACTCCCCTGTCTGTTCAAAGTTTATCACCTATGCCGTCTTCANCACCTATGCCGTCTTCAATTTTGAAATCTGGGAAAGGGAAAAGGAGAACCTTAGCATCTCCTGTAGTTAGGTTCATTTCTTCCATTGATAAACAAGATGACGCTTGTCTAGAATCAGAATTGCCAAGCCATTTGTTGAGTATTGAAGAAGATGAAGCCTTAACAACCCAAAGCTATTACAGCCCATCAGATTCAATAATAAGTATGAGCTCACATAAGAAAAAATCCAGCATTGCACCAGAAGAACCTGGTAGATTTGGTTCAAAGAAACGCAAGCTCAGTTGGAAAGATGAAGTACTGAATAGTTCTGCGAAGAAAACTAGGTACAGTATTAAAACTAATGAAAGTGCAGTATCACCATTGTCAAATTTGTCATTTGATTTTGGTGATTTTACAACGCCTCATATTTCGCTCAGAAAGATTGTTTCGCCTTTATCTGCAGCAAATTCTAGCAAAAGCAATAACAAAAGTCTCATTTTGGCAGACTCCTCTGATATACAAATTTCATCAAGAGATGATGGTGATGGAAGCCAACAAAGCTTTAACTCCATGCCATCACTCAACTTTTCTGTTAGCTCATTTGATGCCAATGCAACCTCGTTTAATTTTGATGATGTGAAAACCCCCACAGTACCAACTGAAGTGTTTGTTTCATCTTTTTCAAATTCTTCTTTCTCTAGCACCAACAGTGTAAGAGCAATTAGAAAACGAACATCTCTTCCCAGATATTTAACAGATCTCCAGAGTGCAGAGGAAATAGTTGATACATCACCTAAAAACGATCTTTCAAATGCCTGTGATCTAAGCATTATGATGGGTGTAAGGGGTATTCATAAATTAATCAAGTCACCTTCCACTCCTGAATCTCCTCGAAATGATTTAACTGATGTGAGGGGTACTAGAAATCTAAGAAAGACACATAAGACTCCTAAATCTCCATTGAATGATTTAACAGATGTGAGAGGTGTTAGAAAACTATTGAAGACACCTAAGACACCTAAATCCCCATTGAATGATTTAACAGATGTGAGAGGTGTTAGAAAACTATTGAAGACACCTAAATCCCCATTGAATGATTTAACAGATGTGAGAGGTGTTAGGAAACTAATGAAAACACCTAAGACTCCTAAATCTCCATTGAATGATTTAACAGACGTGAGAGGTGTTAGAAAACTAATGAAAACGCCTAAAACTCCTAAATCTCCATTGAATGAGTTAACAGATGTGAGGGGTGTTAGAAAACTAATGAAAACACCTAAGACACCTAAACCCCCATTGAATGATTTAACAGATGTGAGAGGTGTTAGAAAACTAATGAAAACACCTACTACGCCTAAATCCCCATTAAATGATTTAACAGATGTGAGAGGTGTTAGAAAACTAATGAAAACTCCTAAGACACCTAAATCCCCATTGAATGATTTAACCGATGTGAGAGGTGTTAGAAAACTAATGAAAACACCTATGACACCTAAATCCCCATTGAATGATTTAACCGATGTGACAGGTGTCGAAAGATTGATGAAAATGCCACACACATCTAAATCTCCTTTGAATGATCTGACTGATGCTCCTGGCTCGAAAAATGTGTTTCAGTCATCAAAATCACCTTTTACCAGTTACATCAATGTGGAACGTTTGGATTTATTGTTTGCATCTCCCTCTACATCTTCTATTGAAATTACTGAACCAGACGCTATTGACCCTAAAGTAGCCTTCTTGAAAAAAGTTGATCTGGTTGAAGGCACTGGCACTCCCTCACCTAAAAGAGCAACACGAACTCGGCGAGCAGCAGTGATTTCTGAAGAAAACTCTGATCTTCCCACACCAACCAAACGCAACAGAAGACTTGCCATCAAGATAGAACAATGTGTTGTTACACCAGATATACCTAAACAAAGAAACATGCTGGTCATAACCAAAAATGTTGTTTTGCCAACTGATGAAAGCTTGCCACAAGGTGCTGAGGAATCCAAACCTCAGAAAAAAGGAAAAACTTCAAGAAAAAATATGCCAGCAGCTGCCACAAAAACCAAAGATGAAATTAACCTTGAATTGCCAACACCTGTTAAGGATTTAATTGGCCCAGAAGTTTTACCAAGACGAAGAGGCCATTTGGCCAACGCTAGTGATTCATTGCCAAATGAAAGTTCTTCTGGTAAGACTCAAGTCCAAAAACAACCTAAAAAGTCTCAGAGAGGAAAGTTAAGAAATGATCAAGAAAGTACTTTTAAACACAAAGAAGATACTAAAGATTTGCCTTCAACAAGTGCAGAGACAAATGGAAGTGAATCAGAGTGTGTCTCAACTTTGTATCCAGAAAAAGATAGTAAGAAACTGCAAAAACTCAAGCATGAACCGAAAGTTGATAATTCAACTGACATAACTGAAGGAACAATTATTCCGTTCACAGAAACTGCTAACACTCCTCCAAAAAGACGTGGAAAAAAAGCTTTAGGCAGGCAAAGAGAAACTGATGCTGCTGTCGACAAATCAGAGAATGTTAAACAACCTCCAATCAAAACACGCTCTCTTCGCAGTAAAGTCTCTAAAGATGAAAACTCAGGTGGTTTGCACGAGAAAATTGAGAAACAAAATAAAGCTTTATTGGAAACCAAAGCTAGTATCATTGAAACCGCTATTAAATCGGAGGAACTGCCGGGAACTACTCATGGAAAGAAACAGAGGGTTCACTTTGTCACAAACTCATCAGAGGATAGCTTGCCTGCAAGATCCACCAGGCGGGGCCGTGTCCCCAAACAGAATCCTACAGATAATACTTCAAGTAGAAGAAATAGTCCCGATAATTCTGTTGATGCTGATGATAATCCAACTCCTCCCAAACGTTCTAGAAGGGCCAAGAATAGTTCTGACTCTGAAGAAAGGTAAGTGAAAGCAATATCCTTACCAGATGTAGGAAACTAAAGGTTTGTTTGCCTTTGCCTGGAATGCAATGAACAGTTTTGAAATAGCTAAACCCAATCTATTGTTAAAGGAAGTAATGTTTTATCATTAGTGTGGTGGTCAAAGAAACCAAGTCTCGTCGCGGAAAGCAACACACTTTTTTTGTACAGGAAAATCGAGAGACAAGGTTAGATGTATTATCATTTCATCACCTGCTTCGGTGGTTGACTGTTCCAAGGTAATATACTGGACTGCCGATGATGGGGAGATCGAAGTTCAAATTTTTTTAAGGTGTGCCGAGTTTGGTTCCTCCCATGTGAATGCAGGTACACTCTTCTAAATTGAATCGCCAACACTTAAGTGTGATTCGTTTATATGTATATAACCCAAACAAGTTGTGAAACACTGACAAAAAACTATAATATTTCATTCAATTTTAATTTAATTTATGCTTATTTATTAAATAAATAAAACAATCCAATTTCTAGAAAAAATTAAACCCTCTAAATTCACTTATTGCTAAGATGAATAACTGCTCCTATCAATGTTTCCCATACTATTCTAATTACAGGTTGAAAGAACCACCCAAGCCTAAAGGACAACTTAAAGAGGCCACAAATTTGAAGAAGACCGTTGCTCTAGAAAGGTATGTAACCTCCTTTACTTTTAACTAGAGATGGGCCACTCGGATCTTCTAATCCATTGAATCCTGACAAGTATTCAAGATTCGAGGATTCAGTGTTTTACTGGATTTGATGTTTGAATCTTTCACCTCATAAACAAAGCATAATGTTTTTAATTCAAAAATTCCTTAGTTAGGCCTACTTGAAAGGCACAACTTAATACATAATCTTTATTTTGTCAGACAAAAGAGATTAGCATGAATAAAATCATTTAAAAAAATTAATAATAAATGTTAGGTGTGGAAAATATTACATGCCTAATACCCTACCATTCCACCTCTGTGGGAAACTTGGACTCTACCGTTTCGGTACATGCTCACTTCTAAAACTTTCACCTCACAAACAATCTTGTAAATATTTTATTGGACACATTAAAACTTTTCAAAAACTGAAACTCAAAACTAGAATTCAGGATTCATACGGTCCTTGAAAGACCTGGAATTTAATGTGGTCTGTTCAAAGCCTGGAAAAGTTCTTAAATTACTCTGGGCCTTGAAAACTCCTGGACTTTCCAGGTTTCAATATTTATTTTTGAAATGGTTGTGAAGAATGACTGTAAAGACCGTGATTTAAGATGCACTGGGACATGAAATATCTAGCGCATCTTCTTTGATCAAGCGTTAGCTGTTGTCTGCTGCTTACTTTTCCTGCTTCTTTTGTTTTAATTGTTATCTTATCGCGTAATCAACCCAAGGATTGGGGTCTCTATAGGGGCAAGGGGAAACCGTGTTAACTTCTCTGGCAAACACATTAGCGCTGCTGTCGAAATACAATATTTTCTCTAATTTTCTATATTTAAAAACTCAATTCCTGTGCATTTGCCATTTTTTTATAAGTTGCTTTAAAACTATCATTTGTAATAATTCTTTGAAGATGGGCGACTACCTATTAACACTTTAAGTACCTATAAATACAGTTTTGCACTAAAATGCCCACTGATAGCTATTAGTTCATCTTTCAACCACCTTAGCTCTCAAATTCCTGTTCTAGTCATACTAGTTGCCATTTTATAACTCTATAATCTATGGTTGAGCCATTTTGGTGTCTGTAAACATTATTCCGTGAAATTTTGTGCTTAGATGGTAGCTGTGTAGTTTGTTTTATTTTAATGTGGTCTATTTCTATGGAAATTCTTAAGTATTGGTTTAGTTTGCTTCGTTACCGTTGTGTTTATTTCCACACGAAAGTTTTACTAAATTGTGATAGCAAGTAATCTGTCATGGATAAATAAACTGTTGTTTCATTATTCTTGAATGGATTTTTTTTAAACTTTTAATACCGTGTGTTACGTAAAGGCAAGAAATCGCCCTTTGTTTTGTTTTTATTTGCATGCCAATATGCCGAGGAATTGTACTTTAAATGATTTGTAGTTAAATAACCTCAAATTTAATAAATGGCTTGTAAAAATGCCAGACAGGAACAAAGCCAGATGTAGCATATGCTCTTCAGTATTTGACATTGCCAAAATGGGGGTGTCTGCTTTAACAAATTATATGAATGGGAAAAAACATTGTAGTCTTGCATGTAAAAAAAACCTTTAGGCATTCACTATTTCTCGGTGCTACACAACCAGAGCAATCTTCAAGTTCTGCGGCTCCTGATTCAAAACCACTACCACAAGGACAGCAGATAGTAAGCTCCTTCTTAACTGGACAGGAAACTCTAAAGGCTGAAATTATTTGGGCCTTGAAATTATACAGCAGTCACTATTTATACAATCCATGCAAAGATATCAGACTATTATTTATTAATGTTTTTCGGCAGTGGAATTGCAAAAAGTTTTTCATTGGGAGAAACAAAATGTGCATACATATGTTGTTTTGGCATTTCTCCTTATTTTCAGTCTGAACTCATGTAAAAGCTTAAACAAGATTCATTTGTTTTGTTATTCGATAAAAGCTTAAGGAGAAGCAGTTAGATTACCATATTCGCTACTGGGAAGCAGATAAAGTGCAGTCTTGTTACATCCATTCAGATTTCCTGGGCCATGCTACTGCAGAAGATATGTTCACTTCATTTGAAAAGTTGAGTTCTGAAATTGGTCTTCTGAAACAGTCTCTACCGCAACTATCCATGGATGGTCCCAATGTCAATTGTAAATTTTATGACCTGGTGTGTGATCAATTGAAGAGAGACACAAACATGACAGTAATTCACATCATCAGTTGTGGGCTTCATATCATTCATGGTGCTTTTAAGCATAGCTCATTATCAACCTGGGATGTGGAGTGAGTTTTATCTAGCCTCTATTACTTATTTAAGGACACACCAGCGAGAAGAGAAGATTACATTAAAGTAACCAATAGCAGTGTCTTTCCCCAAAAAAAAAATTGTGTCATAAGATAGGTTGAAAATTCAACTGTTGTAACACACGCTCTTGAAATGTGGCCTCATGTAACTAAATAGGGAAAAAAACTGCACAGTAGAATTCAAAAAGGAAAAGAAGAAATAGATGAACTTGAAGCAAAAAAACAAAAGCTTCAGGCTGATGTAAACACACTTATCAAATCTGCTGATAGACTGTAAGAGCAAGCAGAAACAACAGGAAATCTAACATTTGTGTTGAAGTTTAACAGTTTTAGAAGAACAGCAAGAGAAAAAACTGCTGCACTGGCTGACATTAACAAGCAGCTATTTGATACAGTAGCCCCATGGCTTCTTTGGTGCTGACTGACAGCTCACAGCTGGCTTTTGACAGTCAACATTTAGGTATAGACCTAAATTTTGACTGTCAAAAGTGACAGCTGCTAAACACATGTTTTTGCAGATCATATGGTTCGGCGTAGGGATACATAAGCTGTCAGTCAGCACCAAAGAAGCCGTGGGGCTACTTTGTAGGTTAAATGGATATAAAAACATTTAAATGTTATTCTGGCTGATATTATTTTGTTTAAATTGTTTGTTACTCGTTCTGCCGATTCTGGGACCTATAAAAAAAACTGAGATTTTAATTATTGTTAGTACAAACATTCATGCTTAGACTCCTGTATATAAAATATTGTAATTGAAAAGCATGTGCTAGCAGAAAACATTGTTAAACTATTAACTCCCTACTCATCTTGTGGAATATTGAATCTAGAATGACTGCACTAACCAATAAACCAAGGAAAGTGAAGTAAGTAACAACAAAGTTTTGCCACGCAAAATTGACTCTTATGGTTTAAATGTTGGACATGCATTTTCAAAACAAAATACTCGCAAATATAAAGTACACAATCGAAAAGCATACTAACTAAGCATATCACATTTCTGATTCTTAAGTACTTAATTTGTTTTTTTACTCAGCACCTGGTTAGTCTTATTTCCACAATCACATGTAACCAAACTAATTATTTTTTAAATTATTTTATTGATTATAATTTCACCTTAGTAAAATAAGATTATTTATTAATTGAAACTAATTAGAGTAGGTTACAAAATAGGGAAAAAAATTTTTTTCACTTTTAAAAAGGTACAATCATTACCAATTTCTTTAACATGAATATATAAAGAAAAGTTTATTTTATTAAAAAGAAAACAATGCTTTTTTTTGACACTTCTTAAAACGCATATTTTCATATTGACTACATACAACATGAAACCGTGGAGGTCACTTTCAGTGGTCAGTGTCGATTACCTACTACAAGAAGAGATTGTGGACATGTTATTAATATCAAATCCCATTGCAGGACTCCCTAGTAATGTTGTCCAACCGATTGCCACGGGACAATTTGCATAGATAATTCGCTAAAAATTACTAGAGTAATTTTATTCGGTTACTCAATTCTCTTTTTTTTTTAAAGCTAGTAATTAACTTGATTCTTAGAATTACTCGATTGTGCCCATCACTGGTGTAGATAAATTGTATCTAAAGAGATAGTCATACACTTACACATCAATAATAGTTACTTATATTTACAATTTTATTATTTTGTACAAACAAAATGGATTTAATGATTTTAGTAAACTAAATTAGGGTTTTTAGACTACAATTCGGTTTTCCATATTTTAATAACTCATTTACATAGAAAGTACAATTTGTGAAGACAACGGTGGACAGTCAAAAACAGCTTAATCGTTGCTCGTTACTGTTGAACTTGAACATATTTTATTAAGATTAAGTTTAGGTCAAAAATACAAACAAGAAAAATGTTCAGTCATCACTCAGGTGTCTCATAATCTTCATATTGGTTTGAAAGAGTAATTATGTTAACTAAACCAACATTTTGGATTTCAATTTTCCTTCCTTTGACTCAGGCCAAATTGATTCTAAGTTTTGTTTTTTTGCTGCATAGGTCTTTGTTAAAGTATTTTAACAAGAAAGTTAACTTACATGCCTTTACATTTTCCAACTGATCTCTTAATTTTGATTGGACAAGTCCAAAACTTAAAAAAATTGCGTTCAAGGATAGTCATTGCTGCAACAGCTGTCAATAACTATTCACATAAATATAGCCAGCTCTTTTTTAATTTTGCCCAATCAAACCATGCAGCATATTCTGTAATATTAACCGATTTCCATCAAATGGTACGGTACTGCTTAATAAACAAATAGGAGGGAAAGGACATACTGGATGTTGATAGATTCATAACAATTGGGATAAAACTATTAGTGATAAAATGATACTCAAGGGCAAGTTATTTTTGTCTTTCGGTCCGATTTCGTCCACAGAATCTATGATCAAACTAGTTCGCCAAGTAGTGTACAGGATCTAATACCATATTCTTACATTTTACAAAATATGTTTGTACATTGTGTGGCTGATCTTTTAAGTCATTTTATGATCTATTCCACACTTCAACAGAAACAGAAATTGTGGCATGATTCTGTCTGGCTGTTAAATATCACCGATATAGGAGTCATCTGATTTATAAAATACAGGGCATTTACTGTGATATAACCATTATTTACTATTTTAAATATGTTGTTAATTACAAACTTGTGATTTTGGCATACCTGAACTAAGATTTCTATGTTATCAAGGAATGACTTAATGGAATCACTCACTGAATTCCATCTAACCTCTAAAGGCCAAGTTTATTACCTTTGGCATCTTTGTACCAAGCAGCTGGCAAATGTTTGTTTCGAAAGTATTTCACTTCCATCATAATAATAATAATAAAACATTTTCAGTCAAAAGTTTAAAAATGAGCAAAACAACCAAATTGAATTATGTCAAAATCATCGTGTTTTTAGCTCTTTGCGCATTTTGGTAACTTTCTTACTGTTTTCTGCCACAAGACTTTATTTTTACCCTAAATGAACTCTCACAATTTTTAATGCATTTAACTGCAATGTCTCTCAAATACCCTGCTGTGTGTGAATGACCTGAAGTATCAACAATTTAAACTAAAACAGCTTCATACTGGGTCATCACTAAACAACATACAAGAGGCTCATTTTTTATGTTCGACCATCCATCTTATGACATTGATACAGTCCTTGCATTCAACCAAAACATTCATACACAGTCACAGTGTAGAGTGTTTTATTTCCAAGCAGGTGTGGTGATGGTGGCTCATAACACATATTCACACATGTTACACAAATTATATATGAGAAGAATGATTAACTGGAGTGTTTGTAGGATATAAATATCTGCCAATTAGTTGGCTGATATGATCAGCATGTCTTGGATATTACAACTACATCTGAATCCTTGGAAACTTACATCATCGATTTAGTTATACTCTTCTTTTTTTTTTCTTTACTGGAAAAATAGATTCTGCTATAAAATAAAGAACTACTTTAATACACAATTTTTCTTTCCTCTAACAAAGAGACATACAAATTTCAACAAAATACAAAGCAGAACTTTGAAAATACTACAAGTGGCTATAAACAACAAACATCCTACACAAGTAGGCCTACATATAAGCCACAAACTATTATTGGGCTTATCAGTACAATCACAGTTCTGCCAAATTGTATCCTTGTGATTAGGCATGTTGAACTTGAAAAATTTAAGCATAAGCACTCCATACACCTCTACCTAACAACACCTTACTTAAGACAACCAGTGGTAACCGAACTGTTATTGAGATGTGCAGCTCTAACTTGCTGTTTGTTATCTGTAAAGGGGAAAACTCTCTTCCCCTGAAGGCCTGAACTTGAATTAATAAAGGATAATACCCTTGCTGGCTGCATAAGTTAAAGGCGAATTCCCAAGCTGGTTGCGCTTTTTCTTTCAAAGGGGAAATCCTGAATTGAGTTTAAAATATGGTGGGTTGAATACAAAAATATCTATAAAAAAAATTGTAAGCTCCTTTGATGTATACCAACAGATAAATATGGTGGTCTAGGGGTAAGGTGTCAAACTTCTGTGCTGGGGGTCCAGGGTTCAATCCTTGGTCCCTGCATAGATTGCCAAACCCTTCCTTCATCTCTGAAAAAACGTGTATTAATTACAACTTGTTAATGTGAGGAATACCATGCCTCCGCCGTGGTTCGGATTCCACGTTAAACTGTGGGTCCTCCATTTCATTTCACAATCACCCTACCATTACATATTAGCGGAAGTGTGTATAACCCGAATGGGTCGTAAGACGCGGTGATAATAATAACTGATAACTATCATAATTTATATCCTCGAACCATGGTAATTATATCACTATTATGTTTCACTTTCTCTACTACCCTCAAGCCCTGGACTGAGCAATACAAGATTTATAAATATTTTGCAGTATGACCAATTTCTTGGGTATTTTCCACAAACCTGCTTTGGTGGCCATATGGCTTTTGAGGTTAGAATCCTGGTCTGGTGAACTGAGGGTGTTTTCCCTAATAAAAAAAATCCCACTCCATGCAAATATAGGTACACTTCCTGAACATCCAATCTATCTTGAACTGCCATGACGTCAAAGGTAGGCTATGTCCTTAATTCACGTTTAAATGGTCAATTAGTCCATTTTGTGAATAGATTTTATTTCACACAAGTATTATCAGTTCAAAAATACTTCATTGATCTTTAATTATGTGTCTAATAATTTTGGTCAGAATTTGCCTTGTGTTATTTGGTGTTGTTTGGTGTATGGGGATTACACCTGATTTATAGAAAATAAGCGTATAACCTGAATGGGTAGTAAGACGTGGTGCTAAAAACAATATTTCCTTAAAAAAAATTTGTCAACACAACAATTTTTCTGTTGTAATTTGAAAGTAAAACATATTTGTCTTGTAGGAGTCGCAAGAAAGCTGAGGTGATTCCAGTGAATGAAGAGCCAACTAACTCTCGAAGTAGGCGAAGAGCAGTACAACCAAAGTGAGTTCAATTTTTATATTAATTGCTGAAGGTGTGGTCAAGTGTTGTAAGCATGAACACTTGCTATATATAGACCATTTATAGCTTCTTTAGTGCTGCCTGACAGCTAGTAAAAATAACCAAACCAAATTATGTATCCCTACACCAAACCATATGACCTGTAAAAACATGTTTAGAAGCAGGGTCATGCCGTGTCAAAACTTCAATTGTTTTTTATTTTATTTTTTCAAATATGGTTAGGTTATTGGTGCTATAAAGATATGAGAAAATATAGACTTTCAGCCCTCTAACTTTAACTGGACAGAAGTTACAGGTGATCAAAGTTTACAGAAATTGACATTTGTTGTTTCAAACACATTTAACTGTCTGTAAAATAAGTTATATGAAGCCAAGAAATCTCAAATTACTCCCATTTTAAAATTCTTTAATTTATATCTAACATGGTAATATTACTTTAAAATATTGTCTCAATATTTTTGTAATATTTCAAATTTGATTATTTTTTTAATTGAATGTACCTTTTAGTGTTAGGAAGATGTTTGCCAAGTTTTATTTTGGGACCTCCATGGGATTATGAGTTATATAAAAACACAATTACTGTTTCATATTGGTTTTACTATAAATATTGCTTTATGCATGCACACACACTTATAAATTGTCACCTTTATTAAAGGTCTCATCAATTCTGAATAGCCTATACATAGAGACCCTGATTTGTGGTAAATAAAACCACTGGATTTTGTTAAATAAAAAGTTGGATTTCGGTATAAAAAGTCGGTAAATTAATGGGTAAAACCATGATTTTCGGTAAATAAAATTACTTGATTTCATTAAATAAAAAGTTTAAGTTCGATAAATAAAAGGGTAAGACCCTGATTTTCGGTATAGAAAGTCTTAACGAGATTTTTTTAAGGTAATGGTAATGAATTAACTCAAATAGCTTAAAAAGTTCCCACTAGGGTTCACTGCTTCTAATAAGTCCTACATCTTGGTTCCAATAACAACTATTTCTACTTATAGTATTTTCACGGAAATGTTCGTCGACACAATCATACTGACTATTTACAACTGTCTTGGGATCGAGGGATGAGGGGAATGCCCTAAAATATCGTGCTGGTCCCTATTGCATAGCTTAGTGGAATTGTAATTATTGTCGTGTTTCTGTGATCCATCTGTTATTGTTGGCGCGGAAGGATACTTTGATTTGTGGTGGAGCCAAGCCACGCCTTTCACCCTCCCGCCCACAAAATAGGTTTTAGACTTGCACTCGACAGGGCCAAAGGCCTTAATCCTAAAGGTTGTTTTTAAAGAAACTGTAACGTGTTGAGTTTGAAACGGTACTTATTACTAAAGTATGAGATGGTTCAAACTTATTTATTTTTCATTTTATTCTTTCTTCCTAATTTGAATTTTTTTAAATATGAGGTTATCATACCACATTGGTACAAATTCCACTTCCATTTTGATTTGATTTGCCAAAATTAAGTTTCTATGAAACTAGAAATAAATTAACGATATATTTATAACAAATAATTAAGGTGAAAACAGATTTTAGCAGTTCAGTATTCATGAACTAGTGTTGAATTTTCCTTGGTACTGTCATCACAGGCTGTCCTTTCAAACATTATTTTCTCACTAGCCAGTAAATAATCTTCACTCCTTCCTCCTTTCCACCTGACAATCTCTTCTGTCACCAAGTGATAGTAAAAAGGCCATTCAGCAGAAACATTAACATTGGATGTAAGAGAGACTAGAAAATTGGAGGCCACAGGAGTGAGGAGTGTGTTAGCTGTCACGAGGAGAAACAGGATTATAGGATTTACCCGGGAAAGAGTGGGGGTACAAGGAGTACATAGGATAGTAGAGGAAGCAAGGATGAGAGGTTATCAACATGTAATGAGGGTGGAAAAAAGAGGGATATCAAAGAGAATTATGGAGATAAAGTACGTAGGAAAAAAACCTGCCCAAATGAATTTATTTAATTAAACCTTTACCAGTAGACAGTCAAGGTCTTGCTAGGGGAATAGCACTAATATGCTTCACAGGGGTGTGGTGGTGCTATTACACTAGTATAAAATATAATTAGGGTATCTTGTACACCATTGCACCCACTTGAGGGTTAAAACTAGTGATTCACCACTACCTTACTTCTCGCTTAAATATTTCAAAAGATTGGTGTAAATAATCAGCCTCCACATGCCGATCATAGTCATAATCGATTGTGCCGGAATAGTCAGCTGATCCACCCAATTGGCATGAAGATATTTATTTCAGCACAGTTGATTTGTTTGATATTTCAAGTTTCTAAAATTACATTCATGATCAAATTTACTATTACTTAATGGCTTGGAAATAAAAACACAGTAGAAACACTTAACATTAAAGTAAGGGATCGTGAAGGATGCCAACCTTAAAGACCTAATTTAACTTCCATCTCAGGTTGACTTCCTTCTCTATCACTTACTTTACATTACTCTTTGGTGTTTCTACACTGTATTGTTATAAAATTATATACGATTATGGTTTTAAATATGTATTTTTTTATTTTTTTTATTGCAGGGCAAAAACTCCGTCACCAGTGAAAGTTTTATCGCCTATGAAAACTAGAAGTAGGCGAGCAAATAAATAGAGGAGCTATCAGCAAGATATTTAAAATAAAACTATTATGAAGATGTGTGTACAAGTCGCTTGTTTTTATGACTATCCTCACTGGGCACATTCACTGCCATTACATTTTATAACACTTTTTTATACATGTATAAACTTTTGTCATTCATAAATAATAATTCATAATAGGGATAAATTAATTTTTTAAATTGAAAGTAGCAGACTTTTATTAACATCTTCGAACTTTAAATATGTTTTTGTAAAATAGAATTATAGTGTCATTATGTTTTTAGATATACCTTTAGGCTGTGTATATATTTTTATTAGCACAAAGAAAAGTTTATATTAAAATAGTTTGTTTTTTTGTAGTTTTAATTCCATTTGCTTTTGGCTTTTAAATTTTATTTTCACTCTGACCAATTTTGTATGACTATATTATAAGGAAAATAAGGTTTGTGTGCTTATTATGTGCCATTTCAGATATTTGTCTTTAATACCAATGGAAAAGATATTGTCAACAATAGGAATAACCAGCGCATTTACCTGAGTAATAGCTTACACTTCAGCAATACTCAGATAATCGATAAGTGTGCAGTTATCTCTTTTTCTGTGGACCATTATATTAAATATTGGAGTTGTTTGTGTGCTGATGATTGTTTTACTTTAAAAGTATAGATTAAAATTATTGTAAGGGATAATGGCTTATTATTCATTTTATTTTAAATGTTGACATGTTTCAATAATATTCATTTTGAAATACAGGTCATGATAAATAATGAAACAGTTTTATGATTGTGATATGAATTGCAGTTATTTTAGAAGGTTTTAATGGGTCAACATTCATGCACACTTATGAAATATTAATAATCTTGTTGTCGAAAAGAGTGGCCTGTCATCAGATCTTTTGATATTTCCTGTTCTAAAAGAACTGCCATGTAAGATTTTATAAATTTACACAGCCTTGTATAACCCACTTTATTTCCAATACTAACAACTTTTTTTGGTTGATATTATGACAATATTTTTATTGCAAATAGCCTTCTTTTTTTAAAATCAGGAACGCAAGGTCTATTATGAATGAATACAGATCTTAAAAGCTAGAGTTTGATTTTAAACATCCTGTACTTTTAAACATTTCAAGATATATAGTTAGGCATATTAAAACATTTAAAATGAATAGAAAATTGTGTATTTACCTGAATGCTATTTGGAATAGAGCACTAGGCTAAATCGTGCTTTAAATTAGGAGGGATTGCCAGCTCACCTACCTTGGTGATACTGGAGTAGAAATTGTTTAGATAGAACACAAACATATTTTTTTAAGGACAATTTTTCACTGTCACAGACAGCTTCATCAGGTCAAGAGAGTAGACTGATGCTCTTGGTTGAACTGCAAGGTTGACTGTCCACTGGTGACTCAGCTTGCAGTTAAACCAAGAGCATCAGACTACTCTCTCATCCTGATGAAGCTGTCTGTGACCATGAAAGCTTGTCCTTAAAAATGTGTTCGTGTGTTTTTTATTGTTCTATCTAAACAATTTTTACTCCAGTATCACCAAGGTAATTGTGCTGGCTATCCCTACTAATTTAAACTGTATTTACCTGAATACATGTTGGATTTGCGCTAAATTCAACTCGGCAAGCTACTCAGTATGTACATAGATTGTAAAGGAAATGCACTCTATAAACTATCAATAATTTTGCCATATTTAGTCACATATTAGTTGCGCTAAACTTGTTTCATAGTTTTACAGCTTTCAAAATCTTGCATAGAAAAACAAATTTGTTTAGCTAGTTGATTCTGAATAGTACCTTTAAGGCGGGGTGCTAGTGATTGTGAGTTTAGTGCATTAATTTTGCAGTTTTTATAGCACAAACATTTTTTGGTCAAAATAAATAAAATATTTCTTCTATAGAATCATATAGTTTAGTTTTATGCACATACTAATCTCAACAGTTGTTGAATATCTGTCATGGGCATGGCAGCATTTGGTGACAAACTTTTTAAATAAAGAGAAAAGTTTGTCACCAAATGCCGCCATGCTCATGACAGATATTCAACAACTGTTGAGATTAGCATGTGCAGAAAACTAAACTCTATGATTCTATAGAAGAAGTATTTGATTTATTTTGGCCAAAAAATATTTGTGCTTTAAAAACTGCAAAAATACTCCCCTAAACTCACGCTCACTAGCACTCCACCTTAACAAAGTGTATAAACATTTTTATACTAATGTACTATTCAATGACTATTTTATTATAGTTCAATTCGTATGTGTATCTCAAAATATGGTGCAAAAATATTTGTTTTTAAGTGATTAAGTAAATAGGTTGTTAAAGCTCCCACGCACTTTTAACTTAACTCCACATTATTATTAAACATTTAACTCCACATTAGGAAGCTGTGAGTACTCTTAATTTTGGGCTGAGCTTTAGCTAGACCCTGGCTTGAATTGGCAGATTTGTAGAAACAAAACTACTAAATTGGTGTTGATGTGCAAGTTTGATTCAGAGTCAAGGAATCAGGGGTGTGCAAATATTTGAAATTTAAAATAATTAACAGCCGAATATTCGATTCGAAAATCTTAATAGGGGTGTGCGAAGTCCACTTTTTAAATGTGAAGCGAAGCTTGAAACTTGTGAAGAAAAGTCGAAGTCGAAACTACCTAGGATTTTTGTTGTTGTCACTTAACACTACTTTTAATTTTTATATCAAACCGTGTATACATTTAGGTCAAAATAAAGACGTACAAAAAAGTCAAAGCACACTATATTCATATGCTGACATGTCTGAATTTATTTATGTTTAAGAAAACAAAATAAACACAACCTAAAATTATAATATTGCATTTGCATTAGTAATTATTTTGTTTTAAGCTTTATAAAAACAAATAAAATCAAAATAGACTTCTAATAAGAATTTCTTTAAAATACTCACATATAAAAAAACATCACACACATATAAGAATTGAAAAAAAAATTGAGTCATAAATTTGGCCAAATTTACAAATTATTATGGAGGAACACAAGTTGTCGAACGTGTGCCGGAAGAAAATTTTGACGCCTTTCCGTAACTATATTGCCTGCCGTGGAGAACAATCGCTCACTACTGACCTAGGTAGCAGGTATACCCAGGTACCTAGTTGCTACCTTAGCTTGATTCGGGTAAGTATGCTGTCCTTTTTCCTTCCACCAAATTAAAGGGTCTTCTGTTCGTGTGCCGGCAGAAAATTTTGACGCCTTTCCGTAACTATATTGCCTGCCGTGGAGAACAATCGCTCACTACTGACCTAGGTAGCAGGTATACCCAGGTACCTAGTTGCTACCTTAGCTTGATTCGGGTAAGTATGCTGTCCTTTTTCCTTCCACCAAATTAAAGGGTCTTCTGTTCGTGTGCCGGCAGAAAATTTTGACGCCTTTCCGTAACTATATTGCCTGCCGTGGAGAACAATCGCTCACTACTGACCTAGGTAGCAGGTATACCCAGGTACCTAGTTGCTACCTTAGCTTGATTCGGGTAAGTATGCTGTCCTTTTTCCTTCCACCAAATTAAAGGGTCTTCTGTTCGTGTGCCGGCAGAAAATTTTGACGCCTTTCCGTAACTATATTGCCTGCCGTGGAGAACAATCGCTCACTACTGACCTAGGTAGCAGGTATACCCAGGTACCTAGTTGCTACCTTAGCTTGATTCGGGTAAGTATGCTGTCCTTTTTCCTTCCACCAAATTAAAGGGTCTTCTGTTCGTGTGCCGGCAGAAAATTTTGACGCCTTTCCGTAACTATATTGCCTGCCGTGGAGAACAATCGCTCACTACTGACCTAGGTAGCAGGTATACCCAGGTACCTAGTTGCTACCTTAGCTTGATTCGGGTAAGTATGCTGTCCTTTTTCCTTCCACCAAATTAAAGGGTCTTCTGTTCGGGGAATACGTTTTTCACCTAAGTATCTCTCAATTTCATCAGTTGCTGAATCAAAGAAAGATTTGTTTGGTAGGTCATCAATCGCAGACCAAAGAGAAGAAGTGATTGTACTTAGTCCTGGTTGTTCTTCTAACAGCGGTGTTTCAAAGCTTCAATACTTGTTTAGCTCAGCTTGAAGATTTGCTACAGCAACAACTTTGTTAACAAGCACACCTTGAAAATTTGGATCAGTAAGCATGGATAGTAGGTATACTTTGTCTTCTTCATACCCCCGAACTTTGATTTGATTGATTTAGATAAATTTCTGGCAAACGTGATTCCCTAAATTTTCTTTACTATACATTTATTCAAGTGTGACTCCAAACAATGTAGACAGGAATCACCATTGATGAAGTTGGGTAGCTGTCACCACTTAGCTCCTCTGTTGCTTCAGCAAGAGGTTGTAAAATTTCTACTAGCCCATTAATGTGTCTCCAATCTGGTGCAGTAAGCATAGTCATATCGCTGGTGTTATGTGGACTGGTCAGCTCTGCATTTCAATCAGCCTCTTTAACATGGCATGTTCACTAGACCATCTTGTGTCAACATATTGAATCACATCCAGCTGTTTCAAATTTAATTGTTTTTGAATATTATGAGGTTAAATTACTTTTCGCTGTTAAAATTCTGTTTAGTAACGGTTTTAAAATTATTAAATATTGAAATATGTAATATATAGTAAGATAAAATTAAATCATTTGATGTTGATCGAAGTTTTAACTTTCCTTCAAAATTTTTCTAATATGTGAAGCTTATTGTAGATGTCGAAACCGAAGGAGATTTGAACTTCGACTTTTCGAAGCTTCGCACACCCCTAAATCTTAATAGATCCTACGAATAGCTGTCATAAATCTCTTAAAAGTCCAACCCCGTATGTTAACGATGCGAGACAAGCAGTGTAGCCAGATAATCTGGTGACTCAGAGTTTAAAAAAATAATACTCTTGTCCTTTGTTCAATATGAGGGTATGGGGGAATACCCAAGTGAAAGAGCTTGCAATGAAACATTTAGAGAAGAATAGAAATAGCTGCTGGACCATATTTAATGGAGAATGAAAAAGAGTCAACCATTTGAGTGCACCTGTTAGTCTGTTACTTGTTAGCTGAACAGGGAGGTGACCCAGACAGAATGGAGATTAAAAGAGGTGTCAAGTCTAGAGAACATTTAAGATGTTTCAAACCTAGAGAAAATTCAAGGGGGGTCAAACCTTCATACCATTTAAAATCTTTCAAACCTAAAAAACATTTAAGGGGGTCAAGACTGGATAGAAAATATTAAAATGCGAGAGGTATGAGTGAAACTAATAATAACCTACAGCCAATCTCTGTGATGGATGGAGTGAAGTTGTCATTTGGTATATGCATTTTGGTGGCTTGGCAAACTGATGTGCAATAGTACCTTCTGGCTCAGTGAGGAAAGCAACGACTGCACTCCTAATTTACCTAGTATAGGTTTTCAGCTGACAGTGGAATTGTTTAGGATCCAACCAAACTTTGGGTTGAGTACTTAATCTCCTAGAAACGGCGAAAGACTCAAAATATGACCTTATTTATTATCCTTTCTAATAATAATAATAATAATGTTTTAATCCAAAGTAATATAGTCCCCACACTGTCCAGTTAAGCATTCTCCATGCAATTTTTAAATTTAAATTTCTTTCAAAAATCTATCATATAATTTTTTTTTTTAATTATGTGAAACACGTCTAAAAAACTGGATCAAAAGTTCCTCTCAATTTCCTGAAATTTTGGTTTAAATTCAGTCTTTTTTATTAATACCAGCTCAATTAACAATATTTCCATATCTAAATATAAAACCACTTTATCAACAAGAATTTGTTAATTTAAATTTTTTTTTTCTTTAAATATAAGAAAAATCCATCATTTGATTTGTACTATTTGTTATTTGTTCGAAATTTTTATTTTCGATTCGATAAATAATCCTGTTTGCACACCCCTACAAGGAACCATTGAATTTTGTGTTATGTGAGAGAAATTCATTAATCACAATCCTGTGTGGTAATTTTAAATTTGGTGAAGACTCAATTTGTTCATATGTATGTTTCATCTAGGTATAATAGCAAAACTCTTTTTGTATCATATATTATAATAGTGGGAGTTTACTTTCTATATCTAATGCAAAAAAAAAAACCTTTTTTGGAGGCTGTGAAAAAGTTTAAAAACCTCTGAAACGATATCAAAATTACAAGCTTTTGTTTTCTTTTCATAGAAGGGCATTGTTTTCCACCAAATGAGAAAGCAACAACCAGAAGGTGCCTTTTATTTTATTTTTTTCTGAATCTTTTGATGCTGTGAACTCAACATGGTGAAAACGGTATTAAGAGGTCATAAACATAAGATAACAATTTGTTCATGTCTGATGTGCTTTTAACCGACTGTTCCTACAATTTAAGTTATGGTATACATATATTTTATTCTAGTGTGTGTGATAACCCTTAAGTGCAGATATTGTGTCATTTGTTTTGTATTTATCAGGCTTTAAACTTAATTTTGTTTAATAATGTAAAGAAATTGCATTCCGGTTACTCCTTTGCCTCTACTTTTCTGTGTCCTTTCATTCTTTTCAGGGGTGCTAAAACAGATTAATTCTTATTTCACACCTTTGTTTGTTTTTTTTTGTGAGGCATAACATGTTGTTTAACTGGGGCTAATTATAAAATATGTAACTATACTAACTCTTTGATAGTATGTCACATAACAATTGTTTTTAAGGGCTGAATGCTAGAGTTGATCACCATACTTAACAGACAAATACATTTGAAAACAGTGATAGAGATAATTTATTTTTAAATGAAATATCTGGTTACACAAAATTTAATTTCTTTTGAAAACACTTTCTTTATTGTAAGGTAATAGATAATTGGTAATATGTTAGGACTCAAATTTAGTATAAAACTTTTAACAAGTTGTAATAAAATATAAAGGAAAGAAATTATAATGAAATCTCTTTGTGATTTGTTGTATTTTTTTAATATAAACACATTTTATGACAAAACTTACAGCTGTAAATTGGGATTTTAGCCTTCAATTTCATGAATAGCTATTTGCCGCTGTGGCGTAGTTGGTTAACATGATAGTTTCATGTGGAGCTGAACTGGGAGATTGAGTTTTGAAACTTGGATGAACTGGGGGTGGTTTTTCTTAAATGGTTTTCCACTCTCCCTCCACACAAATGCAGGTTCACTTCCTTTAAATTCAACCTCCCTAATCCATTAACGTAATAAGTACTTAAGCGTAAAACCCAAACGAGTAGTAAGACACTGTGCTAAATAACAATAATAATAATTTCATTAATAACTTTATTGGTAAGTATTAATGCATTAAATTAAAGGTCCAAGCAAGTAGATTTCAGCCCACCTTATGTTATTAGAGATGGGTCAGATCTGAATCCTTATTTAATCTCAAATTTGAATCCATTTCTTGGTGAAAAAAATTATGAATGAAGGAGTAATTAGGTATATGATAAAATAGTATGAATAATTCTTGTAAACATTGTTTTCATTTTAATTATAAGCTTGTAAAAGGCTAAAAGCAATGCAGTTTCCTTTAAAAGTGATGCGATTTTTGCAGGTGGTGGTGTTGTTGATATAAGGAGAATTAAAAAATGAGGATTAAACTCTAAAAAACGATAGCACCATTTCTGGATACTAGGGCTCTGCGAGTACTCGGATTTCGAACTGAGCTCGTCATTTAAGCTCAAGATCGAGAGTTTTTGTAGGCTTGTCATTTTCGAGCGTCCATACTAATCACATTTTTAAAACACAATGGTAAACATAGTTTATTTAATTTTGATAATATCGGCATTTCCACTTATAAATCATTCACTAACATGACAAATTGATAAAATCAATATCACTAAATATTTTTACCTAGTTCCTTTCTAAAATAATAATTTTAGTTAAGATAAAAATTTAACATCAAGAATATATTATATCGAATGTTTTTGAATTAAAGATATTTAAAACTTGTATTAATTAATATGTTTAGTTACAAAACTAGTATAGTTACTATTTAGTTATAGAATTATGTTGGTTAACCTGTGCTGATTAACATTGCAATAAATATTTTACCAGTCTTACAACATTTAATTTCATATTTACTAGGAATATTATTTTAACCGGCTTATTTTTCTTTTTAAAAATTGAACATAAACTTTTACAACCATTAAAAATTGAATTGAAATAAATTTCGCAATAAGATCATTTTTAACGCAAACCCATACAATGTGCATATGCAACTGAGCATAGAACAATGGAATTGAAACAAGACGTGATCATGCACGATTAATACACTAAGGGCTAATAAACAAAATACTAAACATTTCAAATTTCTAACTTTTTGTGATTCTGCGTTTTCTTATGGACTAAATAAAGTTACACAAGCATATTTTGGTGAAATATTAACTCTTTAATTTTTTTATGATTATTAGTGTAATTTTATTGTCTTTAAAGATATGAATGTTGTAACCATTTAATTATTTTTTCTATAATATTTTTACTTGAGAGGTCTTTTTATATTTAAATTAGGCTATCTTTTTAAAAAGTGTTATTGCTAATTTAGAAACTAATATTTCCATTTTTTAACTATATTTTTCAAAAGTATTTACTATTTTATAAAAATGGGTGTTCTTATTTCAAGAACATAGTGGTTTTTTCATACATCTTTTAAATCTCAAATTGTAAAGATGTGATATTTATATTTTATATTTGTTTTAACTGGTTTCATTTTAATTCTATTGTTTTACTTTTAAAACGTTAACATTTTAAAATAATGAATATACTCAGGAGCTTTTGGAAATATTCCACTTGAATTTAAAAAATCCAATCTCGAGGTTCCCTACTGGATACACAACCATTTATACACCATCATTAGGTTAATATTGTATGATGAGCTCACAGGTACAATGTTTAATTTCATTTTCTTACAGGAAATCAATAGTTCCGTTATGACAAAGCGGTGGTACTGTATTCTGGATTTGTTCCAAAATTTGTATTTATTAGAATTAAAGTGAGTCCACTATTTTACAAATCCGAATCCTGGAAAAAATTATTAAATACAAGAGAATAATAGAAAATAATATTATATTTGAAAGAAGATAGGAAAGGTGGATTAAAACATAAAAGGGATAAACACAATATGGTGTTTACAATGAAAATAAGAACACATTTCACACTTTACATTACTACCATTGGACAAAAAATGTAATGGTTGCCTCTAAAGAAGATCGATCGTCACCGCCTATTTCCCTGATCTAGGTTTCATTCTATCATAACTCATCAGGGAGGAGTGTGAAACACACAACACAACTTCCTAAAAGGGGAAACCAAAACAAAACACAAAAGGGAGAAAATGGAAAATTGTAAATAATTATAGGAGACATAGATATAAAATAATAATAGTAACTAAATGTTTCCATTCTCTCTTAAAATACATTCAATTAAGTGTTAAATTACTGGTCTTGGATCTGGTTGTTAATTTCTTGCTATAATTATAAATGGTTCTGAACTAAGCCCTATTAGATCTCTAAAACAAATTTTGCTTGAAAAAATGAAAGAAAAAGTGCTTTTTAAAAAAAAAAATATTTGGTGCTTGAATATCTTGAAGTATTTGAGGGCCCACCCTAAGAAATATTCTTTATTTCTCCGTGTCCGCTTATTATTGTAAAATAAACTATTCTTACATTCATTGTCAAATTCCTTGACACATTGAGCCCCAACTAGAATAATCAAATTTGCTCCTCTGATTAAATTAACTTCTTGGCTACATTAAACTCTTAACAAAACCTACATTCATAAAAAAAATATAACTATAAATTGTGATCAAAAATAGAGTTAGGACATTCTATTGCCATCTACAGCCCATTGGCAGCCCTAATGGGGCAACAAAAAAAAAGGTTGCCCCAACACAGATTGCAGGTACATTCTCTGAGTCAACACAATACCATGCAATATCTACAGCCACATGAATGTTGTCCCCTGGGCAGTAGCAAAGATTGTGTGGTCATAGGTCCCCGAGCTGGTCTGTATGTAAAGCTCACTTGCAGACCTATGGGCATTAGGATAATATAGTAGTAGTCTGTTGAGTTTTCCAGGGTTTGGCAGTTTGGTGACTTTGTGGTCCAGCTTATGCCAAATAAAGTAAAGTAATCAATCTACAACTTAAAGATTTATTTATACTAAAACAGTTAAATAGCTGTGTGAAAATCAATTGAATGTTAAAAAAAATTATCGCGGGAAAATTTTTATTGTTAGTTGAATGGATTATGTAAAGTTATTCTATGCCAGGCTTATCAAACTCATTTGGTCATAAAGGCAGCATTCAAAATTTAAAATTCTTATGGCAAGAAGAAACTGTAAAATTATACATAATATTTTAAGACAACCCCTCTATATTTACCAGGAAAATGAAACCTTTTATTTGCAACAATGTTGTAAGTGTTAAGACTTTTAACTTTTGTTAAGTTCACTTTCATACTTGATAACAAATGCCTGTCCATAGGTCAAAATCTCTTGAAAATTTTTCTTAACAGAAAAAGACTTAACACATTTATGTGTGTCAGTCATTACACATTTTTGATTTGCAAATTTAAACATTTTTGAGAGTCAATATTTGGTGCGCCAACCTCCCATACTAGTATTCCTCATAGTAACAAATTTCCATATGTATATATTTCCATTTGACACTACTACCCTCAGACATTGAGAATATTATGGAAGAGCAACTTCTAAAAAGTTGTATTTTTAAAATTAATAAATTACACCTGAATACAAGAATAGAACCCGAGACATTTGGCTTAGTATTGCAAATGCTCTACCACTGAGCTGTCCAGAAAGGATATTTAGATGCAGCTACAACTGTAATCAACAAATATAGCTTGGCTATTTAATCCAACCCGTTCAGTTGGTTTCTCAAACAGCCCCATGACACAAACACGTTTCAGTAGCTGTGACAGCGATTGATGCCCATCCTCACAAACCCAGGGGTGGATCCAGTATTTTTATGCGGGGGGGTGAGTTACGAGTGACATGGCCAGGAGTTTTGAGGGAGGAGAGGGGCGTTCTCACGAGACAGGGCTGAGGGAGGTTACCTAGGGTGTCCAGTTACCTGGAAAAGTAAGGGAATTTGCTTGGAAAAGCCAGGGAATTTTCCCATGTTCACAAAAGAAATTCACATCTTTCATTTACAAGTCAAAATAACATTTTCCTTTCAGTTAATGCTTTCTGCAAATCTCTTTTGACATAGTTGTCCCATTTGAGTATAAAAATCTCAAAGTCAACACATGAGTTTTGTGCCATCTTTCCACCACTCCAATGTGCATCTTTAGCCAAAGTTGAGTCATGGTTATGTGCATGTGTGAGAATTAATTTTTATTATAGGAAATAAAAAGTAAAAAAAAATTGTCTCAAACTAGTTTTATACTGTATTAGTGTAAGGTGGCTTTTTTAATGTCTCAATTTGATTTCATTGAAATATAAATTAGATCACATTAAAAAATATAGTAATTGGATAAGTTGGAAAAGTCAATTAATTTTAAATATAGTTTAATTGGATGCCCTTTTCCTTTCCCCTCTCAGGGAATTTTGACAGAAAAATCCGTCAAAATTTGAGAGAAATTAGTTAGGAAATTTTAAAAAAAATATCTCAGAGGTTCATTTTTTATTTGTGTTTTATGTTAATTTTTGTTAATTAAATTGTGTTAAAAATGTAAATCAATTATTAATAGTGATAGCCGCATGAACCAACTGGCTAGTGAGATATTACCTGACAGTACAACTAGAAGTTACTATAATTTAAATTTAATTGGTTTAATTTTTAATAACTATTGTTAATACTCACTAAGAAAAATTGAAGGGGGCTCCTTCCCTCTGGATCCGCTATTGCACAAACCATTAGGTGTTGCTGAGGCTTTCCACCCCTTTTTCAAGGTTGGAGATAGTACCTGGTTTCACTTCATTGGTTAGCCAAGAACATTCTCTTTGTGCAGGATATAAGCCTGGATAGATGCTGTGCTTGCCTCTGAGAGCGGTACACAACCTTTTCTTTGAGTCGGGGCTGTCTGTCCTCTCGTGAATATTGGAGCAAACATTACAACTAGATCTGCTTGCCTCTTATCTCGTAGCTCCATGAGATTAAACCTAGATATAGATTCCTTGTCTTGTTCCTTTATCACTGAGGGCCTAGGCTCCTCGAAACTCTCTGGATTCACCATGACTGTGTTCCATAGCCTTAATCTCAAAATCAAATATTCTTGTAAGCCTGGTGATAAAGGAGTGCCACCAGATTTAATTTGGTAAGACTGTACACTTCTGTGAGAATATATGGATCTGCACCCTTAAATTATTGGGGGTAAAACATATAAACAACTCTAATTTCCCCACTATTGCGCCGCTGGACTTCGTTAGCTCCAAAATTAAGTTTTTTCTAATCACCTTCAATGACAAGTTTAATTCTAATATCAAATTCTTATTGTTTTCCTAAAGGTTCTGGTTGAACTATGTAACAAATTGTGGCATACGACATCCCATAACTTGGTCTTAACCTAATGAGGGTGTTGATGATGCAGTGTCAATACCACATAGCAACATTTTTAAACCCCAAAGAGATGGAGACAATAAAACAATTAATAACTACATACTACTACCGTCTACATTGATGACCCTCGTTGGGCACCACTGAAAGTTATATGCAGGCCCGATGCTACCACTAGGCAAACTAGGCAGCCGCCTAGGGCACAAACCTCAGAGGTGCATATTATTGACTTTGAGATTGATGGGTACGGTTTTATACATATTAGTTTTATAGCCCTTGTTTAAGATGAAACTGACAATAATGTATATATTCGTGTGTTTATCTAGCTATCCTTTTAATATAGCTTCTCTTTTCACGCTCTATTATTCTTTCTGGAACTTATAGTGTATGAAACTTAGATATAACTGCTAAGACAGTGAGTGAAACAAGATGGTGTAAAGTGATTAGGGTTTTAGGTCCTTAGCTCTCAACCATTTCATTTATAAAATTATATTAGTTTTTCCTTTAGTTTACATATTAATACACTCAAGATACTGAGAGTACTAAACTGATAAATACATTGTTCTTTTCCATTCATCTAGGCCTAATTTAATTCTCTTTATTACTATCAAATGGTTAATTATAAGAAATGGTGCGGTTTTATGGTAATTATAAGTTATGTTAATCATAACCAATGTTGTAAGCAATATATGTTTTAAATTTCATTTCATTAACTTCATTTTCAGGACTTTATACTTTTAATCTAATAGTACCTATTTCATTATTTAAAGTCTTTGTTGGAATATTAGAGTCATCCAAATTTATTACTTTTACTTTTCATTTTAAGCATCGTACAATGTATTAATAGCTGAACCCGGAAGCTGGGAGATGCACTTATTCTTGCACGTGTGGTCTTTCAGGGGAGGGGGAGGTTTTGGCGCGGACTCCTGGCCAATCGGTGCCTCTAGTTTAGCGTCTGTTTTTGACCTTATGTGGAAGGAACGCGTCAGACGCGGCAGGAAGACTGGTCGGTTAGCACGCAAAGAGTAAAGACCGGTACTCACTATTAACGTATCATAACGTGTATAGATACTTTTGAGATGGGTGAAAGTAGAGGTAGACCAGGTGGCTAAATAATTATCCTTAGCAATGTCATAACTAGTTCGTGTTTCTAAATTAAATATCTGTGGTACTAAAATGTAAATTATTTGTTAAAATAAAACTACAAATGCTACGCTTAATAATATCTCTAATCGACTGTGTCAATCTACCCCCACCATTATCTATATAACCCCGAGAGTCTCTACCGAAACTACTGACTGCCGTGGACGACACCGTGAGAAGAAGATGAGAAGGTGAGGCTGATTATCAAATCAGCTGTACGATGGGTGACTGGTTACAAACATTATGTACAACGTGGGGCTAGTAATCAAAACGGATGACCGTAAAGGCTGACTGGTTACAATGGTAGATTCGGTTTGATGCTTTGAAACCACTGAGATACCATCTTGGTGGTATATATGATACTTTAATAGAGATCTTTGATGACACGAACCTAAAAGATTTATGGGGAACGCTGGAACAAGGTAGAATTCTGTATAAAATGTTAGTAATACAAACGGTATATTCACATCATTAATCTTTATAATATAACTGGATGGACATCTGTATCTAAAGTCTTCACGCTGTCGTCTGCGTACCATTGTGTAAGAGAGGAGGAAATTTTAGGGTATCTCTTTCTCTCCTGCACCCATACAAGGCAATTTGGCATTTTGACGTCGTTCGTTAATTTGATTGAATATATGAATGAGATAAATCAATGTGTGATTAGTTAAATTAAATAAATGTGTTAGTAAAAGCTTTGATGAGCACAACAAAGTTCGAAACTGGTGAGTTTTTCCTTTAAATATGTTGATGTAGTCTAACACTTACGATGATTTTTGAAGGAAGCTCGTTTGGAAGGATTTATCTCCTACCAAAATCCTATCCTATAGCAGTGTTTAGGTAGGATAAAAGACCTTCCAGAAGGCATTTTCTACTTCCGTTCTAAATGGCCGCTTATTCTACAAAAATATGTTAGTTTTCTGGTACGAAATAAGTCCTTAAAGTTTGGGATTCTTACAAAATCAGGATTTTTTAGATACTGGACTTCCTACAAGCCTATAACCTAAATTACCGTTTGAAAGTAGGACCACAACTGAAATTAATATCTAGTTGAGGGATGGCAAATCGATGGCAGGTAGACATTAAAACATACATTAAATAATACTTTTCTCTCCTTAGTATACATATTTAAGTCAATATTTCAACAGCCATGACCAACGTCATGTTACAATTAACTTTGTGAAAACGGTTAGAAATCGTCTTGTCTCTTACTTGAGTGCATCTTATGTGCTGTTGAAGACAGCTATGAACCAATTATTTATATATATATATTTAAAAAATATATATATTTTGTAAGATACCTCTTTTACTTACTCTATTATTTTCAATAAACATTTCAATCACTAATAAATGTTGGTTGCTGAGAGAAACCTCCT
>CABEEJ010004845.1:0-27504 GCA_901482245.1 Timema douglasi
ACTATTAACTACCTGGAGCCTGAATACAAGATGACATAATCTAGCGCCAACTATTAACTACCTGGAGCCTGAATACAAGATGACATAATCTAGCGCCAACTATTAACTACTTTGAACCCAAATACAAGATGACATAACCTAGCGCCAACTATTAACTACCTGGAGCCTGAATACAAGATGACATAATCTAGCGCCAACTATTAACTACCTAGAGCCTGAATACAAGATGACATAATCTAACGCCCACTCTCAAGTGTTTATCGAGAGAATCAAGAAGTACTTATATTCGACTGGTCAAGATCTGAACCAGGGATTTTCGTTGATAATACGTCGCATGCGGTTAGAAATGGTTCTTACAATACTTATTCAACACAAACAAATCGATGCTACAAGGTTACTACCCCCGAGTCGGTAACCAAACTGATATCGTGACACCCTCTTGTTACCCACCTTCGGGGGGGTAGTGGCTCGGGGGCTGGGTCAGGAAGTCCATTGTGTCCTTGAGGTCTTTCTCGTTCTCGAGCAAGTACTGCTCCCCAATATTCTGCCAAAGTTCCCACGCCTCCGTCGCCAAGTCCGGCATCTCGTCGCACAGGCTGTCTCGACAAATAAAACCTGACTGGCTTACGTAGCCCTGAGGGGGTACATGGTGGTGCTAGCCTTATAGTGGCCACAGTTAAATCTATTTTTACTTCAGTTACCATTATTCTCATGTGACATCTTAAATAGCTTGTGATATTTGAATAAATACTTTTAATTTAGTTGAAAACCGACACAGTACTTTATAGTTTTATTGTTAATTCAGAGCGTTAACTTATCAACCTAAAGTACGAGGCATGCTACATAGTTAGACTCACCTGGTGAGTATTAGAGGTAACAGTCGGTGAAAGTACGAGTAGCGGTCAGGGAGCTTCACGAGCCAAGCGGCCACAACCCGGGCGATGGCCTGTCTCACCCCAGGGACTTGGTCGAACATACGCTCCCCCAAGGGGCCCATTACCGGGTCTACAGACTTGTTGTTACCATGGCAGACCACGTCCCCTGAAACAAGGTATACGTGCTCTTGGTCAGTTCACACCTGGGACCTCCTGATTAGCGTGAAATAGAACCCCCTTGTGATTAGTGACCTCTCCGGTTTGGATTCAAACTAGATGTTCAGATGCCAGTGGCTTAACGAGTACAGTAGTGTAATTTTGACCAGAGCAAGGGTCTTCGAGTATTTAGTGAGAAAGATACTAAATTTATAATTATTTTTTTTAGCACTTACTACCCGTTCAGATAATACACTTAAGTACTATCTTTGCTAATCTATTGCAGATGATAAAGATTATACGAGGATAAATGTACCCCACTTTGCATGAAAACCATCATCACAACACATGACCGGGATTCAAACCGCGATCTCCCCATCATCGGCACTCCGGTCTATAGCAATGAGTGGTGTCTTAAACCATTTGGTCACCGAAGGGGGTCCTCTTTTGACATAAAAATGTTCTGAATAATGTCACTAGAATATGTAGTCTATTCGGAGAGTGTTAGGGAAGGGATTGCTCAAGATGTATAAGTTATATCCCTGCTATGTTAGCTTAGCATCCAAAGGTCAGGCCCTGCAATCAATTACTTGACATAGGTACCTTTTCCTTCTCTATTCCACACATGGTGACCTGGCGGTCTAGGGGGTAAGGTGTCAGACTTCTGTGCTGGCGGCCGGGGTTCAATCCTCGGTCCCGGCACAGATTTATCTGATTACCAAACCCTTCCTTCACCTCTGACAAGAGATCTTGTGAATGTGGGGAATGCCAGGCCTCCACCGTGGTTCGGATTCCACGTTAAACTGTAGGTCCTCCATTTCATCTCACAATCACCCTACCATTACACATTAGCGTGAGTGAGTATAACCCGAATGGGTAGTAAGACGCGGTGCTAATAATAATAATAATATTTCACACATGCTCCTCACCCTCACCCTTAAATTAGGCTTATTTATATAAAGTTATTTTATTTATTTGTGACTGTACCTATGGAGAGAATAGCTGTTATTCTTATTCTCGAATGCTGATGAGAGAAATTCTGTAGAATTGGTTTGACGAGCGATTCTGACTGCATGAAGAAATTTTGAGGAAGAGCTTTCGCCAATGCTGATGCACACAGGCAGCTTTCTTGTTTGATTTTAGGGTAGGGGTCGACAATTGTCATATTCAAAATGTTTATCAAGTCATTTAAATGAGGAGCTAATTTTGCACTGTATTTCTGAACTAAAAGTTGTAGTAGCGAAATGAGAGAAAGTCGGACTTCTTCAGATTTTTCCACTATTTCTTGACCTCCCAATCTTTGTACGAGTACAGGCATGAGGTATGATATTATATCCTCATTGATGTCCGAGTAGTGGTTTATAATATATTTCACAATACCAACAGCCAGTTCCCTGCAGGCTTCGGATCTGTCCATGAATAATCGCAAGATCTGTTTAAAAATTGGTAATACATCACAGTTTCCAGAAGTAAGGTCAATATTTTCAATATCTTTGAGCAATTGTTCACAAGCTTTTCTTCTTTGTATTTTGTCATCACTTTGAAGTGTATTGTAATACTTGTCCAATAAAGAAGTCATATTATTAAGTTGCCTTTTGATAAAACAGATAATATTCAAACGTTCGACATAGCAAAAACAAAATAATCCGCCATTTGTAAACAAAATATAAAGGTCTAAGATAATAGATATACTGTAGACCGGGTTGCTAACTCTCTTGTCTCAAACGCTAGGGACCTGTAGTCACCTAATGTTTTGATCCTGCGGTCCATCAAGTCTGGTGTTAACTTGATCTGTGGCGCGCGTTAGTTAAATAATATAAACAAATACATCATTTTCAAAACTATTAAATATTTTGCATGTTTGCAAAGTCATAAATAGATAAATTCTAATAAAAAGGCTTAGTCACACAATCACACTGAAATATAAAAGACAAAACTTGTTCGACCCTCAGTGTTGTTAGAGACTTATCATGTCTTTTAGATCTGAAAAAGTAAGTATCAAATATTTTACTTTAGTTATCACATAATAAAATAATATTAATAATAATGTTGAAGAATTTTAAATTAGCCAAACTAAACCAATTCAACTTAGTAACTCCTTCTGAATGTTCCCATCTTGGACACTTTCATAACAATAAACTTAACGTAAAAAAACAAGTGTGTAATCGGGACAACTATTTAAGTTAAGGGAACTTCAAGTTAACTGCATCATGAGGTCTTCAATTTAAAAACAAGAAAACCACTAACGTTACATGAAAGTTAATTTTATCGTGGTCACTGCATAAGTATGCTTGACTTCTACCTCAACTTGCTGGGGCTTACATACTCTACTTGCAGGCTCTCATTGGATTATAATTTAAATATTAGGCTACTATCATTTTAAATGGATGTATATATGTTATAATTTAGAGCTTTTTGGACTGGTCAATTTATTCCTTCCACTCAATTTTATGTAAAGTATTTTTAAATAACAGAAACGCACTATAAGTTTATGTAAACTATATTTTCAGGAGGACACGGAGTGCATGAAGCAGAAGATAGACAAAATGAAAAAGAAATTGCTCAGGAGGGAAAGCATACTGAAAAAAAACACTCAACATGCGAGCAGTAAATGTCCTTCAGAACAACTGTCCAATCCTTTAAGATCTACAAATTTCACAAATGGACAGCCGAGAAAAACTGTTGCGACTAGATTGGAAAGTATCGGTAGTAATGTATATTCCCATGAACACTGTGCGAAAAGGTATAAAAGCACAAATTCAGGTGCTTGCGTTTCTTTTAAAACCAATGAGAAGAAGTTAAAAGATTCTCTCTCAGGAATCCAACATAAAAACAGACCACCGTCATTCAGGCCTACTTCACAAACATCTCCTTGGTCGAAAATCAAAGACGATGAAATAAATCAGAGCGAGACATTAGTCACAGACACTGCCGTGATGCATGGTCCGAATACTCCATTTATTCATCGTTCGTTAACATCTTGCACCGAACCGGACGGTAGGGAAGCCGACATTGCCGACACTTTGAACGCCTCGGATTTCTCGTCGGAAATATTCGCCCAATCGCCACCGAACAGGACAGTCCAAACGGTCACCCCTTGCGGTTCTCCTGTTTTGACCAAGAATACGAGGACTTCCCTGACAGACCCCCGTTTGATCACCAGAAAAATGAGGGCTCTCGGTTCCTCTTCTTTCAAGAAAAAGATTAAAGACTTGTCCACTAGCAAAGACATTCCGCTTGTGGTCCTAGATCTAGACAACGGCAATAACAGTTTGGAGTTGGGGACACTAACCATGCCCACCAATAAATGTGTTCATTCCTTGTTGCCAACAAAACAAAACCATTCACCTGCTGAAGGACCGATAGTTTTATGCAAAGAAGACGGAGATGTGACACTCATAGACTATCAGAAGGATATCCTAACAGTTGTACAGACACAGAGACTAAGTTTCTGGAAGTGTACCACCAGCGGGGACCCGGATAGGTGGCTCCGAGTGGGGCGGGAGCTCCAGGTGGGGCAGGGACTCCTTGTAGGTGCTCTGGTTGTGTCAAGGATAGTCGAAGGGGGTCTCTCTTGGAGCTGTTTCCAGTTATGGAGGACTCGAGCTGAAGTTTGCGACAACATTAACACTGTCTTCACGCTGACGATTCACACATATCACGCTGACAAGAACTGTGTCATCGCCAATATGCTAGAGCTGAATACAATTTATGGGTAAGATTAACTTGTTTTACTTAATGTGACCCTCTTCAGTGGCTGAATGGTCAAAGGTGTCACTCTTGTGCTAGACTGGTCTGATGTTGATAGGGAGACCGGGGTTCGAATCTCGGTTGGGTGTACCGAGGGTGGTTTTTACTAAATGGTTTCCCACTCTCTTTCCATGCAAATGGGGATAGCTTGCCTCTAAATGCTTCATCCCAACCTCATAAGCGTAATTATCCTACATGTGTATAACCTGGTAAGGTAGTAAGACGCGACGACAAAAAAAACCTTAATCTTTGAGTTAGTTTTTTATTTTAAACTAAAACATCTTATACTTTGATCTCACCCGCTTCATTGGCTGCATGGTTTAAGGCGTCACTCTTGCAAAGAAGAGGAAATAGGGGATTTGAACCCCAGTCGGATATACTGATAGTGTTTTTTTCCTAAATGGTTTTCCAATCTCCCTCCTTGCGAAATCGGGTACACTCATTATAAATTCAACCTTTCTCATGGCTAACATTAGCGTAATTAGCACATGTGAGTTTAACTCTGAACAGCCTGAGATGTGGTGACAACAAAAAAAAAAAGTTCTCAGTTACAGAATGCCAGGCCTCCACCGTGGTTCGGATCCCACGTTAAACTGTAGGTCCTCCATTTCATCTCACAATCACCCTACCATTACACATTAGCGTAAGTGCGTATAACCCGAATGGGTAGTAAGACGCGGTGCTAATAATAATAATAATAATAATTCTCAGTTACAAATAAATTGTAACCTACCGAACTCTTTCTTATGCTCAAATCCCCTTTATTAAATAATCTTGAATCGAAGTTTTCCAAATGGATTGTAGTACATGACTTAGTGTATCAGTCGGTGACAAACGTTAAGCCGTAGAACAAATCTTTGTTGTTTCTTTGTTTCCGCAGCAAGACAGAACATGAATGTTTCCTGGCTACCAGGGAGGCAGACACGCCGACCCTAGTGGTCAGCTGGTCCACAGACCCGAGTCTTGAGGAATCATCCACCGACTTGAGAGCATACACACTTACCAAAAATTACGCATCTTTGTCAACTTGCGTTCAGTTGGAACTGGTGCAAGGGAAGGTCAAAACGCTGCTCTCTGTTGACGGTAAAACATTTTATATAATAATAATAATATTTTGCACCGCGTCTTACTACCCGTTCGAGTTATACGCACTTACGCTAATGAGTAATGGTAGGGTGATTGTGAAATGAAATGGAGGACCTACAGTTTAACGTGGAATCCGAACCACGGTGGAGGCCTGGCATTCCCCACATTCACAAGATGTCTTATCAGAGGTGAAGGAAGGGTTTGGTAATCAGATAAATCTGTGCCGGGACCGAGGATTGAACCCCGGCCGCCAGCACAGAAGTCTGACACCTTACNAGGGTTTGGTAATCAGATAAATCTTTGCCGAGACCGAGGATTGAACCCCGGCCGCCAGCACAGAAGTCTGACACCTTACCCCTAGACCGCCAGGTCACCGATAAAAAAGTTCTTGTTAAATACCACAAATGAAAAAAAACAACCAATTTTTATAATATTGTTTCAAGACTCTTGTGTTTGTCTAAGTTGTGTGACTCGATAGTGGGCCTGCGTTGTGTCCCCAGGATACAAGGTGGTGTGTGGTTGCTCAGAGTCCTCGCTGTACTTGTGGTGCAGCGCCACGGGCGAACTACTCAACACCGTCACCACCAACCTGGACTATGCCCCTGCAGTGAAGACGGCCTGGGACCGCGTGTGGGACGTCAGGATGGAGAAGGTGTGTGCGCTACTTCCAATCACTTGCGTCAGTATGATCGTCATTTTACCTCTAAATCTCGAATTTGAATCTTGTAAGAAATCGTCAACAAAAAGGGAAATAGAAATTGGACCTATAACTAAATATTAATCTTTGTTTTCAAACACATTCATACCAAGGCCATAGCCTGGTTTTGTTTTTGGTGGGAAGGTTCAACACCCCCCCCCCCCTTCCCCCCGCCCAAATTGTATGAATTATAAGAGCATAATTATTTTAAGGTTTATTCTGGCAAGGGGGAGCTAGCACTGTGCGACCGATGGACCTTCCTGGTTTGTTGGACATATCGAGATCAGCAAGTTTAAGCTTCAGTGGTGGTTTACACCCGTCTTTGTGTAGTTGAGCTCGGGAATGGTTCCACTCCACACCTCTCGTCTCACTTGGTCGATACATCCCTTCCTAGGTCTTCTCTACCTCTTTCTATAGCCGTACACTTGAGTCAGGTGAGACGTTGCAATCTTCCCACTTAGTGGTTTGCTTGTTTCTGGTCACCCGTTGTCTTCTGTATTGTGGTTCTCGGGAACTTCATTTCTGCACTCTGTATCCTCCTCAGGATGTTGGTTGAGATGGTTCTTGTTTATAGAGTATATATCATCATCATCATCATCAACAACAACAACAACTGTTTCCAGCCTGTGGCCGGGTCTGTTTAGTAACATGTCTCATCCTTTCTTCGGCGTCCTCTCCTTTTCCATCCTCATTACACGGCCATACCATCTCACCCTTACTTCCTCTATCATTTCACTCCTTGAACTGTGTGTTCCATACTTCTCAGAGTATTATGTCATTTGCAAAGACATCGGTATTGAAATCTTGCTTGAGCTCTTAAAAAAAACAACCATCACTCCATCCACGACGGTTATAAACAGTAATGGTGAAGATGCACTGCTTTATTTCATCCTTTGCTGGTTCTAATCCACTCAGTCTCCGATGTGAACACAATTCTGACGGCGAGTATATAGCATCTTTACTTTGTCGACGAGTGCTTTGTGTGAAGGCATTCTCTACTCTTGTTTCTTAGGACAGTCAAATGCCTTCTCAGCTAACGTGCATAGGCAGATGCGGGCACACTTGTTCTAACATCTTTCTCTGCTCAGCCCCAATAACCAGCCAGTGCAGTTTCTATTTTAACTATATGTACCCGGCACCCTTAAGAGTTCACTAATGTTCTCTCTTGTGTCAGGGATTGTTGTTCTTGGTGCTGGAGCAACAAGGAGGACTCTGTGTGACCGTAGTCAGTCTCGCTGACAACAAGTGGCTGTCGCTGACCCGCTTCCCGATCTCGGCCCACACCTGCTCCAAGTAAGTAAACTACTGACGGCTTCAACAGTAAAGTGCTCCGAGGGGTTATCCTCACAATAGACTGGGGTTCATATATATGTTGGGTGTATTTAGGATGGTTTTTCCACTCTTCCTCCAAACAAATGCTGGTGCACTTCTGAATTTGACCTTCCTCTTCCCTACGTCCTTGCTGTAAATAGTACATAACCTGACAGGTAATAAGGCGTGGTAAACAGTGAGCAGCTCCATTAAAAGTGTTGTGTTGGTCCAGGCTGTCGTCGGTGCGCATCGCTAACAGGTATCTATTGGTGGGGACTGACAGGGGCTGCCTCCTCTGGGACCTCAAGACAGCCCACCTCCTGGGACAGTGCGAGATGTTGTCCGAGGGACGTCTGTTTGTTGGCGAGACTCACGCGTCTTTAGTCAAGACCGACGGTACCGTCGTGGTTTACGATCTGAGGCGATGGTTCCCACTGTCGTGAGTGCTCGAGATTCATTCTAGGGTGAACTCGCCAAAAGACGAGGAGTATCCAACTTATGTGAACAATGATGAGACTTGATTAAATGTGGGCGCTAATATTGTTTACATTCATAGAAACTAATTAAAGTGTTTACAATCTTGATTTGAATGTAAGAATCTACCTGTATATACCTACTTTTTCAGGAGGATATAGACTATTTTGTAATGTCAAGTTTTAATTTTCTCTGTAATAAGGTGTACACTGTGGCATAGCTTGCAAGACGTGACCGTAATGAAACCCATTGAGGTAAGACTGCTATTCTTCACAGTTAACTAAGGGTACAGTCATTTTATCTCCCGTTTGGTTCTTTATCAGATAATGCTCGGCTTAGACAACTTTTTTAATCCAAAGTGAAAAGTCTAATAGATTAATGTTAGATATCCCTGTTGATACAAACAAAAGGACCAGACTGACGATGGCAGGGAGATTTTGGTTTGAATCTCGGTCTGGTGTACTGAGGGTTATTTTCCGCTCTCCCTGCTGTTAAGTGGTCAGGGATTTAGGCCCTTATCTCTCAGCCATTTCGTTTACATATATTAGTTTGCCATTGTTTATTTAGTACCATTATTAAAACCACTAAATTCACTATGGTTGTAATAGGCATGTAAGTGCCCAATATTTATAGTATTCAAGGACATTTAGTAAAATTGTACTTATTTTATCAAAATCCCCCCTCAAGTTTATTATAAATCATGTTAATAAAATCAAGACACTTACAATACACGATTGTTTTCCAATCGTTTAAGCCTAATTTAATCTATATTACTATCAAATGTTTAATCATAAGAAAGTGTGGGGTTTAATGTTAATTACAAGTTGTAAGCGATATATGTTTTAAATTTCAATTCATTAACTTCATGTTTAGATCTTTTAACTTTTAAATATAGTAGTTTTCATTTTTGTTAAGTCTTTGTTGGAATCTTAGCGTCTTCTAAATTTATTACTTTTACCTTTCATTTTAAGCATCGTGCTGTTTCGTCTTATCTGTACATGGAAGGTGGTTTCACAAACAGTCGCGTTCTTTTCATGTTGGCCAAGGAGGGTTTTGAGATGGGTGGCAGAAAAAGGAGACCAAGTGGCTAAATGTCTACAACCTCTTAACAATTTATCTATCTTCATGTATTAGGTAATTTGTTTTCTTTTCATTATGTAACCAGTGGTTTAAAATGCCTATTAATGTTTATCTAAAATAAAATTTCAGCATCTCTTTCATAAATGTCTACTTATTTAATCGGCCATGTTCTCCACCCCCACCATTAATTAACCCCAAGAAGCTCTGGCTGCCATGGACAATATTTAAAGAAGCGCATGAAGGAGTTGGACTTGTTAGACTGTGTAAATGCGGATACACTTCCACTATATTATACCTCCAGCCGTAACTCACTAGCGTGATTAATACAATTGTGTATAACCTAAAGTAGTCGGACACTGTTATAATAATATAATATTTAGCACCGCGTCTTACTACCCGTTCGGGTTATACGCTTTAAGTACTAATTACGCTAATGGATTAGGAATTGGGAAGGTTGAATTAGAGGGAGAGTGGAAACCATTTAGGAAAAACCACCCCCAGTTCACCTGACCGAGATTCTCCCCGTCCTCAGCGGTTGAGCTCAACACGAAAAGCGCGTTAGCCGACTACGCCACTGAGGCGGGTGACATTGTAATAAAATAAGTGTATTTTAACTTAAATATTTTCCTTTGAAATCGAGGTCCGAGATTCCAGAGCATGCCATGGACCAGGCGCTAGGATGGGGCAAGGGTTAATATACCACTGTACTCCTTGTTAGGGAAATTTATTCTCTTCATAACAAATCCTTGATACACAAAAATATTTTATATTTCATAATGTGACTTCATATTTAACTGAGGAAGTTCAAAAGCATCAACAAGCTATTATATAATTCTACCGAGAATGTTAAGCGAACTGTATTGAACAACAACATATTCACACATGAAAATATTCATAATAGACACAAATTACAATATGTGAGTTTTCACGATTGACTTGGTTACGCCTTGGTACCGAGTGTTCTTGACTAAATGGTTCTGACCAAGTGGAGGACGAAAACGACAGTTGTTTATCGTAAACAAAAAAGGAGGTTGGATTAGCTAATAGGTTAATTTATGTAAACCTACATGTACTGCAAATCAATGGAAAAGAACCATTTTTATTTTATTCATAGATTGGTGCTTATTTTCACTAGTCCTAATATTTACACAACATTATCAGGCTAATCATATTTCACAAAAATAAACTACAGAAAACATGGAGTAAATAGGCCTAGATCATTTACTATTTCTTTTATCACAACTACCTAAATTAATGTTTCAAAGTATCTAATTACTATCATAGTAATTAATGTCCATTCTAATTTAAATATAACTTAGATGTTCATTTAATATGACGATATAATTGTTTAGATCTAACACGACTCGTGCCGTTTTGAAATTGGAGCAAGATTCTCATTTCGTTGTTTGGCCAAGGCAAGTGTTACCGAACCTAGGTCTGGTAACGTCTCGGTCAAAGACAATGGAAACCAGGTCAATCGCAAAAACACACCTAATCACTAGATTACATCAACTAATCACGTGCAACCTCCGTCACCTTACATTAATTAGGAAGAGATATAAAAATATGTTGTGTTGGTTCATGGGAAAATAACACATTTATTAGTGATTAGATATATTGACGGAAGTAAAACTGACGGCATCAGTCTGAGGGAGGTTGCACGTGTATAACCTCTCTTCACCAAAGTTAGAGCGGCACACGATATACAATACTTTTTCCAATACTGTGTTAACATCAAATACTAGAAAGTGCTTATAAAAAGTTGTTTCTTTGCAGAATTTATAAATTTGGCTCCGCTTTGGTTAGAGGTGTTCCGATTCAGTAAAACCGATTACCGCTCGTTTAAAATAATTGTTCATGTTACGATTATTTACACTGATTAATCCTGATTATCAATTATTTATCAATAACTATTGGGAAATATGCTTAAGATACTGATAACAGCTAATGTAATCAATACAAAGAGATTTTATTCAAAATTCAACAGTTAATGCTTTGATAAAACTTTGCATAGCCGCCGAAAGTTACAACTAGATTGTGAGTTTTATGAATTTATATTTCTTTAGCTGACTATGCAATCTTTGCATGGTCCACAAGGCAAATGCAGAGTGTGTGTGTGTATGTGTTTTCCGAGTTTTATCACTAAACTCCTACCTAGAAAATTTTACTTAAAAACCCCCGAATAATCGGCATAATCGCCGAATAACGATTCATCGGTATTCGCATCGGTAGACCCCTAGCTTTGATATGACCACTACTGTAAACACTAAACACTACACTAGCAATTTCTATTTCCAATGTATTTCCCCCGCATCCGACCTAACATTAAACATACGTTATTTATTTATTTATATACTGTACTTTAATGTATTTGTAAATAAACAACACCTAAAAAGTGGTCATAGTACAACACAACCTTGTGTAATTTGCATAAGACCACTGAAACACAAAGTTCATATCGGGTACATTTACAATTTCTCGATATTAAAGTAAACCAGAATAAAAAGAAGCTAGTAATTGTCGCAATGAAATTCACCCAATTCTTAATTTTGAGGTTTCGTTTAGAGATCAGCACTTAAATTCAATGGGATTTAGGAGATAATAGTCTACATATCAAAGTTGGTGCCACAAACTATTCTGGACGAGCTAATTACAGGTTTTGTGTATTAATAATGACACGGCTGTTTCCCTAGTTTTTTAACTGGTGATTTATGTTGCCAACTTTGTAGAAATAATAGTGGAATGTTCTCTTTCTAGTGATGTATACAAGATTTGCTCCATCTATCGGGTAACACTAGATACAGCCCAAATCTGGAAAGCCGGCCACATCGGCTTGTGACACAAAGGAAAGACCGATTCTTGATTCTTTAGATATTAGTAAGACCCAAAGTATCAAGGAATCAAATTTGACATACTTAGGTAAAATCCGTTCCTGATTTCTTCTCCATATTGTCTTCAGCCATCTTTCTGTTGCTGGAGTCTATTTCATACTTTCATATAAAAATCCTGTGCACGGATTCAAACTTATTGAAATAAGGTATGCCAATTCATTTCACACCTTTTTCACCGATTCTTCTTTATACAAACCATAACGGTATTTGCTACATGTGCATAAACAATATCTACGATTGTGAACAAGGTTATACATTTACATGAGTACTAAACACGTGTTACAAGTAGAATGTGACTGTTCAAAGTTAGAATAAATACATAATGACTATACAATAAATGTAGAAATACTGAAGTGTGTGTAAGACAAACAGGTTCTTTTTATGCCCCTCCTTTAAAAATAATTATATTTTTGAGTTCTAAGTGTCTTTAACATGCATAGTCTCAGTCACGATATGTATTTGAAAAGTTATCAATTCGTATATTTTAATTTTTAGTTAAATTATCAATACAGCTATCTCCAATCACCACAAATATTAAAAAGATAATTTTTTTTCCCTACAATTATGAGAAAACCAAACTAACATTTCGAGAAAACCTTTTGTTTTAACTAATTAAAAGATCTAAACAAAGATAATTTAAAAAATGTGCTCACTAGATAAGTTATTCATTTTATGATTAAAGTAAAAGTAAAGCTAAGATGGTATGGACATGGATTGAGGATGGAAAAAGATTGCAAGGGAGACCATTAATGAGTGAGTGTGTAAGTGAGAGGAGAGGCAGATGGAGACATGGCCACAGGTTGGAAACAATTGATGATCCCACTGAGCCTTTTAGACGTATCATAAGTACTACATAAAGTTTACTCTTACGACAGATATCAAAGAAACTAAATTATAAAAACCAACATAAAATGCAACAAGAATGTTTATCGATAGCAAACATTTTGCTGTCAACATCTGTATAAACAACTATTTACTGAACGTTGATTCGATTATTATATCCTGTCCCGTCACCCTGGGAGGGGCCCAAATGGACAGTTTAATCCTCGAGAGTTACGTTCTTGAAGAGGTAAGACATGGACTCCTTGTTGTGGATACGACGGATGGCTTCAGACAGGAGGACGCTGATATCCACCGTCTTGATCTTGTGACACTGCATCTTCTGGAGCTCGTGGGGGATCGTGTTGGTCACCACGACCTGAAACAACACTCAATAATGACACTAGTGGCCTGCCGTAACACTGTGTTTCCCAAACTTTCGCAAGCCGTGTACCCCTTTAGGGCCCATGACCTAGCCAGAGTACCCCTTCCAGATCTTAATAGAACAAACACCCGCTCTCTTGTCGAATATAAAATGGTCGTTCCAATTGTTAATTTAATCTCAAGTTAAACAAAGCCGACAAAGAGTGACTTATCCACGTCCTTGATATAAATTTAAAACCTGCGTTCATTTGTCCATCAAACTTAAGTGAAAAATGCCTCCTCGCACACCCCTAGGAAAATAAAAATAAATACAGTTTCACAAAAAATTATTGCAAAATATTACCTAACAATACTTACTAATTTTTTAGTGTGGTTCAAGATAATAAAGGAATATTAAAAATGCTGTTAAGCTTGACGATAAAATGTAAGTGTGAAGCAATGAAGAAAGAAGTTAAAATGTTTCAGTGAGATCCCGACCAAGCTCCTCTTTTGATCTTCGGAGGAGATATAAATATAACAGAATAATAGAAGATAGGAATATATTTCTATAAGAAAGAACTCTTCACTTTATGAGGTAGTGGTATTATATTTGTAAGAAGGTACAGAGGAAGTTGTGTTGCACATTTCACACTGCCTGCTGTTGAGTTCCAGTGGCAGCAGTGTAAAGTGTGAACAGTGTACTTCTTTTCATTGTAAAGGCCATATTGTGTTTGTCCCCCTTTTATATGTTTCCATCCACCTTTCCTCCACCTTCTTACAAATATAAAAGAACATACAAATACTAACTAAATGTTCACATTCTTTCTTATAAGGCATTTATTATAAGTGTTACATTACTGATCTAGGGTCTGGTTGATGAGTTTGTCCTACAATTATGTTGGTGCTGAAACACCAACAGGCACAGGCAGTATTAAAGGTTTAAAACAAATTTTAATTGAAAAATTGAAATAAATTTGTTCTTTAAGGATTTGAGTCTCGAATCCTTGAATATCAAACATCCTTAAGGATGCGAGGATCCATGCCTAGTTTTAATAAACTAATGATATCAGTGATATGTTAAAATGTACCACCTCAGAGTGTCTTATTATTCCCATCACTCCGCCGAGCGGCGGAGTTCGAAAGTTAGCACTCTACGAGTCATCACAGGTGTAACAAACACTCACAGGAAGATTTGATTCTCTCAACAATATTTTGGGTGTAATACATCTTGATACTGATTGAAATTATGTTAGAGGAGTAGATAACAGCAAGTTTACCAGTGAGAGGAGTAGATAACAGCAAGTTTACCAGGGTGAGGAGTAGATAACAGCAAGTTTACAAGTGAGAGGAGTAGATAACAGCAAGTTTACCAGGGTGAGGAGTAGATAACAGCAAGTTTACCAGCGAGAGGAGTAGATAACAGCAAGTTTACCAGGGTGAGGAGTAGATAACAGCAAGTTTACCAGGGTGAGGAGTAGATAACAGCAAGTTTACCAGTGAGAGGAGTAGATAACAGCAAGTTTACAAGTGAGAGGAGTAGATAACAGCAAGTTTACAAGCGAGAGGAGGAAGAATGGAGAGAGATGGAGGCATTTTACCAAAGGCTGGAAACAGTTTAGCGTCGGGGCACTTAGAGGAAATGTACCCGCATTTGTGTGGGACGAGAGTGGGGAACTATTTAGGGAAAACAACCCTCAGTAGACCCGACCGGGATTGAAAGCAGGATCTCACCATCATCGGAAGTCTAGTTTATCACAAGAGTGACTGGAAATAATCATTGATGATGATGATGATGATAACCCAAGGATAAGACAATTTCTAAATGTTTAACGATGCAAAGGTTCTGTGGCTATTTGATTATAATGGACTTTCTTCACTCAGTTTTCACCTAATGAGAACTTTTATCTTTTTTTTAAATCAATTACCACTATTATATAATCATTTAGTGTGGCCCCACCACTCGTAGAGATGGACCGCGTATGCACCCGTTGACACCGGCGGTTTTAAATAGAGGACCGCAGCCCAGACTCGGGGCGCAGTACGTCAGAGCGTTACTTCGAGGTTTGGGCGGAGAAAGAACTCGAGAGATTGTGATGTATACATTTATTCAGAACTTAACATGAGCCCACGGTTGATCCGGGTACACAATCAACGTCGAACCGAAACCCCATCTCCGCGCAATTAAATTTGTCAAGCAATAAACGCCCCCGCATGTAGTACAGAGTAATTCCCGGGGTCGAGGAATCTCCCTCCATACAATAAGGTCGTGCACCAGAGAGCTATCGACTCGTGCTTTACCATCCTGACAAGGGCCAAACCGATGTGCACTGACGTGAGTTCAAACACAGAGTGTCTCGAATAGGTCGAAGCCCGAGCCTCTGAGCTCGTCGAGACCGTGCACAGCCGACCGCGCTGGAGGAACAAACGAGCAGCACTGCACACACACACACAAAAAAGAAAAAAGCCGAGTAAACTCGGCTCAATAGTGTCTAAATTTACAATGTGTGTTTATTCCCAGTATAAATCGATTTTAAACAAATATTCCAACTTTTGTTTTGGCTTCACTCTGCATACCTCTGGTCTACCCAGTGTGTTAAAACACTGAGTATCTGCTCGAGATTGTAAAACGTATCTACTCTCCCCCACAGACTCTGGGACAAGTTTCTCTGATCGATTGCAATCTACTGATCCATCTCATGACAATTTTAAGTCTATTGCTACGTCAAATTACTTTGTTATTCAAACCAGGGCTGTGGAGATGGTACACCTAGCCATTGATCCTGACTCCTGTACCAATGGTCCCAAGAACGTTGCCAACCTCTGTTTCAGACAGTCGAGCAATCCTCCATATCTTACCTCATCTATGGGCGAGTCTATGATGAGTCGAGGAGCGTCTGAGGAGAGAAGGCCGTGAGTGGCCAAGACGTAGATCTTGTACGCCCCTCGCTCCTTCAGGACTTCCGCAGCCGCCACAAACGACTGGACGTCGTCAACCATGTCATCCTAGTACCACAGACAAACTGTTATAACTTTCTACCGAGAGGTTCAGAGTCGGCTACACTGTCTTTACAGCCAGCAAGTTTGATTCCGATTGTTGGATGTGAACCTGTATTTCTCAACAGTTACAGTCATCATCTCTTCTTACGTTATTTATTTCCATTCTCCTCTTCTCTTTGCACACTCTCTATTATCTGCCCCTCCCATCCCCTTCCCGTACAACCCGACTCACCACCATGATAGCGATGCGTCCACCAACATCTCCCACCACATTGATGGGAGGTTTCTCCTTGGCCGGGTGCGCAGGAACACCCACGCCCACATCCATGGTGCGGGAGCGCGGCAGGGTGGGCGGGGAGTAGCGGCCGTCCACCATGTCCGACTCTGCCTCCTTCTGCTCGCCGTGGATCACCGCAATACCGAGACGCAGCCTCTCGGCGTAGGAGGTGGCCTTCTTGGCCGAGCCCGGGTTGCGCGCCACAATCACGGCGTTACGGTAGTCAGGGATCTAAGTGGGAAGAGATACCTAAGTATGACACTGCAACGTCCGAAATACGGTCAGAAGTTGAGCATCAACATCCGATACATTCGGGGGGCATAGAAAGACTCCCAGAGGTACCGACGAGCACACACACACACTTAGAGACGTATTGTCACTTACACACTCCTGGATGTATTGCAGCAGGAAGGGAGAAGCTCGCAGGTTGTCCACCGGGCAGTCGAAGAACCCCTGGATTTCTTTCTGGTGTAGATCCATGGTGATGACGTGAGAGAGCCCCGACTTACACATCATCTTGGCCAACAACTTGCTGACAATACACCCCCTCTTCCTCATCTTGCCTGCAATCATCAGATGCTCTACAACGTCTGACCGTCTCAGCGCGACACACATCACACAGTGAGCTTTCTTAAGATGAGACAGGTCCCGATTCTCCATTTCCTCAATTCTGATTTCTTAACATTTACAATTATTATTATTAGCACCGCGTCTTACTACCTGTTCGGGTTATACGCACTTACGCTAATGTGTAGTGGTAGGGTGATTGTGAGATGAAAATGGAGGACCTACAGTTTAACATGGGATCCGAACCACGGTGGAGACCTGGCATTCCCCACATTCACGAGATGTCTTGTCAGAGGTTAAGGAAGGGTTTGGTAATCAGATAAATCTATGCTGGGACCGGGAATTGAACCCCGGCCGCCAGCACAAAAGTCTGACAGCTTACCCCTAGACCGCCAGGTCACCAACATTTACAATTATTTTAATACTTTTCCCTGGTTCTAGCCTCACATAAAAATATGTTATTTATTTATATAGGTCTTCATCATTACTCTTCTCCTCCCATCTCTTTCTTCCCACATACTTCATCTCCATCATTCTATTTGGTGTTCTCATGTCATTACATGTCCATACCATCTCAGTCTTCCTCTACTATCTCATGTACTCCAACATCCTCATTACATGGCCATACCATCTCAGTCTTCCTCTACTATCTCATGTACTCCAAAATCCTCATTACATGTCCATACCATCTCAGCCTTACTTCCTCTACTATCTCATGTACTCCAACATCCTCATTACATGGCCATACCATCTCAGTCTTCCTCTACTATCTCATGTACTCCAACATCCTCATTACATGTCCATACCATCTCAGTCTTCCTCTACTATCTCATGTACTCCAACATCCGCATTACATGTCCATACCATCTCAGTCTTCCTCTACTATCTCATGTACTCCAACATCCTCATTACATGGCCATACCATCTCAGTCTTGCTTCCTCTACTATCTCATGTACTCCAACATCCTCATTACATGTCCATACCATCTCAGTCTTGCTTCCTCTACTATCTCATGTACTCCAAAATCCTCATTACATGGCCATGCCAGCTCATTCTTGCTTCCTCTACTATCTCATGTACTCCCTGTACTCCTACTATTTCCCGGATAACTTCTATCCCGTGGCCTCCACACATCTTATATCTCCTATATAAATAAACAACATAATTCTGATGCGTGGAAAGAGATTGAGATTATTAATGTTAAGGAATCAGTTTCGCGGTTATAATCCAAGAATCTGAATCGATATAGAGAGGAATCAGTGACATCTCTAGTGTAAATCACATAATTATGTTTATTTGTGCTAGTCCAGTTCCAGAACTGTCATGACGTGTAATGGTGATGTTAACAACGCGCTAACTACTTGAGTGGTCACATAGTCTAAGAAGCGTCATTCTTACAATAGTTGGGGAGGTCAGGGTTTGAATCCTGGTCGGATGTTCCGAGCATGGATTTTCCCCTCTCCCTACACACATGGATGGGTACAAATTTTCTTCACTCCTAACTCATTAGCGTAATTAATACACACGAGTATAACCGCTGGTGAGACGCAGTGCTATAAAACAAAAATTGCTCACAAGCGACCCATCACAGATGTATTGGTGCAAATAAAGGTGATATTTATGGTGGAAATGTACGCAATAATGAAGATTCTATCTCTGACTCTGTGAGTGGGTCGTGTTTGAAAAGATGTTTCAGCACTGAATCCAAACTTTACTGATCAACTTTAAGCATCAGTTTGGCCAGAGTTTGTTCAACTCTTCTGGGGTTTGTGTGACAGCATTGTTGTGTGCGTATTTGAGCTGTTTTGTTGGACCTACTTACATTGCTTGCTGTACGGAAGGTAAGGTATGACCCCTACGATGCTCTTGGCCGAAGAGGTCTTGCAAGCGTAGGCCATAATCAGGAGTTCCATTATGTTGTTGTTCACGTCCCTGTGAAAAATACACGTTCGCCGCCGTCAGGTAATCTAACATTGTCAGGGTTACATAATTTCAGGGTGGTATAGGCAGGTAGAGGTGCATGCTCGCTGTTGCCAGGAGAAACAGGATTAGGAATGAAGTTATCCGGGAAACAGTTGGGGTACATGAGATAGTAGAGGAAGCAAGACTGAGATGGTATGGACATGTAATGAGTATGGAAAAGGAAAATATGCCAAAGAGAATGTTGGAGAATAAATATGTAAGGGAAAAGACCGCAAGGGAGGCCAAGATATATATTATTATTATTAGCACCGCGTCTTACTACCCGTTCGGGTTATACACACTTACGCTAATGTGTAATGGCAGGGTGATTGTGAGATGAAATGGAGGACCTACAGTTTAACGTGGGATCCGAACCACGGTGGAGGCCTGCCATTCCCCACATTCACAAGATGTCTTGTCAGAGGTGAAGGAAGGGTTTGGTAATCAGATAAATCTTTGCCGTGACCGAGGAGTAATGATTAGGTCACGTAGCATGAAAACTACCTACCAATAATGTAAATGAATGAATAACAACTTATTCAAACCTTACGCTACAAGCTATGTAAAACAAGATAGTATCGAATGCGAACAATAGTTTAGTTGCGAGGCTTACTTGGTTCCTGTTTGTATGATGTAAATATCTTTCCCCCGAACAGAATCTCCAATCTCAACCATGGTCTCCCGGTTTGTCTTGTGGTAAACAGCACAGCCTCCATTCTTGACACCGAGCCGGCTAAAACACACACGCAGTTCTTATAGGGATCGGAAATACGAGTGGTGATTGTGCAATTTTTGGGGCCCTTTTTCGTTATTTATCTATATATATGAGAACAGAATTCATTAGTTTTAAAAAATGTATCTATGCTATATAAATTTATATTTAAAACAATATAAAAAAAATCCTCTTACTTTTAATATTTAGCACCGCGTCTTATTACCCGTTAGGGTTATACGCTCTAAGTACTAATTACTCTAATGGATTAGGAATTGGGAGTGTTGAATTAGAGGAAGTGAACCCGCATTTGCGTGGATGGAGAGTGGAAAACCATTTAGGAAAAACCACCCCCAGTTCACCCAACCGAAGATTCGAACCTCGATCTTCCCGTCCTCATCAGCCGAGCTCAACACGACAAGCGTGTTAGCCAACTACGCCACTGAGGCGGGTTCCTCTTATTTATTGCAAAATGACTGTGATGAAAAGGATTGGGCCCGTTTCTTAAGAAAGCTAATTTGTTGTATTTAGTTGTTTTTTTAAATTATATATTTCTTATAGCTTATAGAATATACCTATTATTTTGACCATTGGGAGTATTGATATGATGGTTAGAAATTAATAAATCATCTTAGTTTGGTGATGAGTATCATCCCCAGTATGAACAATTCTTTAACTTACTTTGCTATCAAATTAACAAGCTCCGGGTGTGAATTTCCCCCGATGATCATGACATCGGAGGATGCAGGGACGTCCATCATCATTAGATCGGCCGTACTATCTGTCAAATAAATATTCAGACCCTTGTGAAGTTGTTCAAATGACGTAGCTTATTTAAAAGTAAATAAACTCCTACAACTAACATTTAAAGGTGAGACGAGTAAAAAAAAAAAACTACACTTGTCTTGAAAAAACAATTTCTCTTTTTTGTAAGACAGTACTGAAATATAATAGTTCGAGTACCAACTAAAGTGGAAAATGGCAAAATGCCACAAAATTACTAATGGAGGTATACAATTGTTTACCTTTCCCAAAACAAGAATACACTAAATTGAGTACCTCCCAAGATTATTATTTCTGGAATTATTCTCGAGTAATTAAATACAAGTCGTTCCAAAGAACATAGAATGAGAGCACAGATTGACAACAAAAACGAATCGTGACTATACCTATTACTCCTAGACACCGCTTTCAAAATCACTACCATAAACCAGATCTACTTATCTCGGATCTTACTAACACATTTATCTTGGGCTCTGACTATTATTTTAGCCCCCGTTCACAACATGCCACTACTAGATAGCACATGAATAATAACTTAATTTGTGTTTGAGTCGGATAAGGAAAATAAACAGCTAAAAGACAGAAACTAGTCAAATCTAAACACTATCAATTAGTTAAAGAGTAGTCAATAGCCACGTATTATTGTGTAAATATTATCGTTAAATGAACTGTAGTTACAAAAGGTTAATGAGATTATTTTAAACTAACTGAATTCTCCACTCCATTAAAAAAATATTAGTATCACAGGTGTCAAATATTATGAACAAATGGAAAAATTCATTTATATTAAAAATAAAACATATACAAGCGAACTGATAACGGCACCTTTCATTTTACAATGGCCGTTAACTTAACAAAACCACTTTTATAAATGATAAAATAAATAGCTGGACTTACTTTCTAAAATAATATTTACTAAAACAAATACTTAATAAAATTATCTAGTTTTAATTTTGCTCTCCATTGAGCCTTCGCTTGGATGCGAGATACTTTCTCTTCTACCCTTGAATTTAGAACAATTCTCCATAATCAATTGAAGATAAATATTAATCCATCATTATGTAGGTATGTGCCGTGATTTAGGCACTAGTCATTTTATATACTAACATTATTACGAATTTAAATTCATCCAACTATCTAAAGATAATAAAATCAGCGAATGTGACCTGGCGAGCAGTGTAGGTCAATATTTTCAGTATATTCCGAGTGCACATACTTATATCATTTTCTAGTTCGTGATGCAGACCCACTTTTTTGTTTTCAACTTGGCTATGGGATTTTTTTAGTTTTTTTAGTTCCTGGAGTTCATTACCTCATTTCAAAGCTCAAAAGAAGAAAAAGACCAACCACTAAGTATAATTCTATCGGATGGTATGTTTGGCTTTTCACCTAGCCTAATGTAATACTACTAACATATATTCTTTTTAACTTCTGAGAGCGTCATATTGTCATTGTCTTAAAAATTCACATGTCAGTGTATTTAAACATTAAAAGGTAACACGTGCTATATAATATTTACGTTTTACTACAGTGAGACTTGAACATTAATACGTTAATTATGTTATGTGACTAAGAATATAATATACCATTGTGTAGAAAACAAAGAAAATTAAATTCAAAAGGGGGCGTTCATAATAAAATAGAAAAGAATTTTTCACCTTTTATTTTGTGTGCCCTAAATTATTAATTGTTGTTAATTTCAGTGTGTATTTGGATACAAGATGGTATGGGTGGATGCTTAACACTAGACAGAGAAGAATCAAAAGCCAGGCGGAGAAGTGAGGAGATAGACAAACAACTTGAAGAGTTAGCTAAGCAGGAACGCAATGTTATTAAAATCCTGCTCCTGGGTAAGAGATAATTTTAAACCTTCTTTTATTCCTAATTATTTTGTTGAGGGATTGGTGGTTCCTAGTGACAATTAATTTATGGCTGTCAATCAGGTGGCATAGTACAAAAAAGTACCTGCAGTACCTAACCATATGCAGAATGCAGGACTGATTTTAAAAACGTAGCTAAATATCAACCCATTTGATTCATGGGAAGGTCCTTATCTGACAACGAGAAAAGTTATTAAATCTTCTGTCACATATTCATTCGTTAAGTCATGTGATCTGCAGCTGTCACGATTGATATTATTGATACCTATAAAATAACTATATATTAAAATATTACAATATCAATGTGGACTACAACTTGATATGTTTGTGTTTTGTATAAGACTCTTCCTATGAAAATCGGACTGTAACCTAGATTATTCCTATCAATCAAATTCTGTGATAGGCGCGGGGGAGAGCGGGAAGAGCACTCTGGTAAAACAAATGAAAATCATCCACAGCGATGGCTTCACCAAAGAAGAGTTGCGTAGTTTCCGTCCGACGGTCATGGACAACCTGTTATCGTCCATGAAATATGTTCTGACGGGCATGGGCCTGCTGAGGATCAACCTCCAGTCCGCCAAAAACAAGGTATGGTACACTAGTTTGATAGTTGGTGTCAGCTATCCCCTCCAGAAGACTTGTGTACCTGCTGCAGTCCCTCACCTCAAAATAGTTGTGTGAAATTTTCTGCCGAGTTCACGCACCAAAACATGAGCGGGGTGTAGTTGTATAGGGCCTGAGCAGGAGTCCCCAGGGGACGGCACCAAGATTCGTTTTCATTGCCTGGAATAAATACGTCATTTATAAATATACATCACTGTCTTCGGTGATCTAATATTCTAAGGTTCGCCCAATATACTGAACTGCCAATGACGAGAAGATTAGGCTTAAAGTACTGGTAGAGTGTACTGGGAGTGGTTTTATCTTAATCGTTCTCTCAAGCTACCTGCATGCAAATGCAGGTACATTTCCCTACCTCACTACTAACAATTTAGCTTAATTAGTACATACACACCCAATCGAGCTGTGAGATGTGATGATATAAAAGAAAGAACACGACGACTGCGGAAGACACCTGCATCAACGGGCTTATGGCACCTGCTGTGTCTGTTCTGGTTTGCTGAGAACGGGAGCTCACTTTTCTGAATCCCGGGCAGGTTAATTGAAGATGTCTTTTTATAAATGGTTTTCCTCTCTCCTCCCACATAAATGTGGGTACATTTCCTTTTGAATCTGACCTTCCACATTTCTGCTCTGTCAGTGTAAATATGTGAATATCCTGGATACGCAGTAGCACATGTGACCAACTTATCTAGACGATACAGAGAGTGTCCTCTCCTTCGCTGACGATGAGTTCTCTGTCTCCAGAATCACGCCTACACGGTCCTGGCGAGCAGTTCTTGTTTCGACAAGTTCTTCAACATCCTGCCGGGCGTCGCCCACGCCCTACAGGCGCTCTGGCAGGACCGAGGCGTGAGGCTGGCTGTGGCGCGGGGTTACGAGTATGAACTCAACGACTCCGCCATCTAGTGAGTAGGATTGTTATTAGCAGTAGGAAATGCTACATCATTTGATGTGAAGATTTGTTTGCAAATAAGACAGGAGCAATCTTTTCCCTTAAGATTTACACTGAGAAAAAACAAAATTTAGCTACCAATACTTAATTGTTATTTTTGTTTGCTCTGTAAGGTGGCGATCTTACCTTGCATTGTTCTACTATGGTAGGGACCTGCTTCGGTGATCGCATGGTCTAAGGCGTCACTCTTGTGTTAAGACTAGACTGCTGATGACAAGCAGATCAGTGTTTAAATCTCGATCGGGTGTACCAACGGTGGTTTTTCCAACATAGTTTTACTCTCTCTCTCTCTCTCTCTCTCTCCATGCAAATGTGGTATACTTCCTATAAAGTCAATCTTCCTAATCCCTATCTCATCAGCGTAAGTAGTACATATCGGTATGTGTATAACCTGAAACGGTAGTAAGACGTGGCGGGTCTATAGCTTGTAAGATAGTCGTAATGTAATCTGTAAGAGTAAGATTGATACTTTTCTGTGTAAATGAAGTGTACCTTCCTCTGTGTACAGCTAAACCTCGTCAAAAAGTGAAAAGACGATTTCGTAATAAATGGATTTTATTAAACATTTAAATAAGTTACACACATTAATGCCTACTCATAATTGTTGCACCGTGTTTCTTTAAGTTTGTTTGAGAACATGGAGAGAATCTTCAACGAGAAATACATCCCTTCGCCCACTGACGTGCTGAGGGCCAGGGTCAGAACCAACGGCATCATCGAGACTCATTTCAAGATTAACGAGGTCATTGTGAGGTAAGTCCTGTCTGCGGGCAGTACAAGGGGGTACGTAGAGAGGGACATGGCCTGTTTTTACACACTGCCTGTCTCGGTCCAATCTTTATAGGACAGTTAGAAAAGTTACAACAGTCCAATCTTCATAAGAATGCAAAACCATTTAGGAAAAGTTCACCTTAGTAAACCTTACAGGGATTTGAACCTCCGTCTCCCTGTCATCGGTAGTCCAGTCTATTAGGAGAGTTACGCCTTGGACTATTTGTCCAGCATAGCGGATCTGAAGTATCTAAACGTGGCTCTAATGTACGATTGTTTCTGTTGGCAGTATGTTTGACGTCGGAGGACAACGTTCGCAGCGCAGGAAGTGGATCTATTGTTTCGACGACGTTAAGGCCGTAATGTTTGTTGTGTCGTTGAGCGGCTATGACATGACTCTTGTGGTTAGTTGATTTAGTTTCCCTATTTAACTATTGTTGAATTATTTCTAAGTGAATCTATTTTGAATAGCAATAAATAACCTTTTGATAACTAAGAGTCGTTATCTTTACAGGAGGATCCTAACGTTAACCGGTTGGACGAGAGTCTGAATTTATTCTCACAGATTGTGAATAATAGATTCTTCCGAGAAGCGTCTTTCGTACTGTTCCTTAACAAGTTTGATCTTTTCCGTGAAAAGATCCTTTATTCCGGCAGGCATCTCAGATTCTACTTCCCGGATTATAAAGGCAAGTGTTGCGAATCCTGAGCAAAACCACACATTCCTCTTGTCCAGTGGCGGCATTGCGAAGTGTGATCCGTGTGTCTTTTACTTCCTAAGAAAGATGGAGTGTACCACCAAAATATGAAAGTGCTTTTAAATGTGTTAGTATTTTTATTTGTGCTGCATTATCTACAAATCTATCGTTCTTATTTAAGAACATTAAATTATTATTTTTTAAATGTTGGTATTACATTGGTGGTAAGATTTATCTTTTCATGGGGTTGAGCCACTCGGAAATAATGCCCCTAATATGTCGATGCTTTCATGTCATTTTCCTGAGGAAGTAGTAGTTATAATTAGACTTTAACAGGAAGCCATCTTGGTTGATGCCAACTTAGTTGCGAAGGACTGAACGTTTTCCGGAGGTGCTATTGTTCTCTATATGAATGGCAGATGGTGCTAGTGTTGCAACAGGGTGGGAATCAGGCCTGGTTGATTGATATTTAGGTTGGACGGTTAGCTAGGCTTTGTGTTCGTGCCAGTTCACATATTCTTGTCATCTTTATGAGGTAAAATAATTCAATGAGCGCCGGTGATAGGGTCCATTTTACGATGGACTGTTTGTAGAACTGTCTGGACAGCAGACATTCGAGTGGTGATACGAGAGGACTAACACTGTCTGTTTTATCAGGGCCTGACTATGACGTGGACCGCGGGGCCCTCTTCATCCAACACAAGTTCGCTCTGCGGAACCGTAATTCCAGCAGGGCCCTCTACCCGCACTTCACCACGGCCACCGATACATCCAACATCCAGGTGGTGTTCCAGGCCGTCATGGACACGGTAGTGCGGGACAATCTCCACCAGGTGACTCTGCTGTAAGCGCCTCGCCCCGTACATGACTATTGCCCCACCGAGGAAACTTGCTCGCGACTTCACATTTTGTATAAAAATATCTTCTGGAAACGTTCGAGATGCTCATTTGTTTTAATTGGACCGTCATTTAATTTTAGAGTTGTGGAAAAGTCTTATCTTCGTTAAATACTTTTGAAGTTTTGCCAGTAAAAATATTTGAATTCAAAATACACATATATGTTCAATTTCTTTAATTGTGTGCAATTGAATAATATATTGTCATATTGACATGATTTATCAATTTTGAATGAAATTTCTCCATGCATTTGATAAAATACTTTTATACAATATTTAGAGTTTAAAGTTATATAACTAATATAATATACAATAATTTTTTTTAACATAAAACGTTTTTTTATATAAAATATTCCAACTTAGGTTTGCTTTAGTAATATTTAATATTTTTAATTCCACACCTCTCTTAATTATTTTGACATGAAGACTAAACTTTTTTACTAATAACAGTCTACATGGAACAAACACATTATGACTTGCACAGTGAAACGCCAAGTTGACTCACTACACTGCTGCTACTGTATAGAGAGGTAGTATAGGTGTGCGTTTTAACTAAGGGTGTGCAAATATTAAAAACTTTAAACCTAGATAATAAAATGTGGTTTATAACCTTCACTCAGTCAGAGAGAAAGTGTCAGTCGCTGTCGGGCCACACAGCTTAAAATACAATAGTCTCTGTCGTTTTATGGAACTACTTTTATACTATCTTGAAACTCTATAAGGAAGAAGGAAGAGGTTTTCCTTATATAGTTATATATTATATTTGTAAGAAGGTACAGGAAAGGTGGATAGAAACATATAAAAGGGGGACAAACACAATATGGCCTTTACAATGAAAAGAACAACACAGTTCACACTTTACACTGCTGCCAATGGACAAAG